>OOFC01019381.1:6962-17671 GCA_900323345.1 Pseudochromis fuscus
GGGAGGGAGGAGAGAGGGAGGGAGGGAGGAGTCAGTGGAAGAAGAAAAGGAGGAGAAATTAAAAGGGAGAGAGAGAGAAAATTAGGAGTGAAGAGTGTGAGACAGAAAGTGAGAGAGGGAGGGAAGAGGTTGGTGTTGTCAGGCCAACACCAGCTCTGTGTCTCACTGTCACCTCAAGGCTCAGTGCTGTTCTGTGCTGATGCACACAGACTTCTTCACCCTGAAGTCAAACTGTGTGTGTGTGTGTGTGTGTGTGTGTGTGTGTACTTATACAGTCACATTATGGAGACACACTTTGTCTCCACAACCTAAATCAGGACATTTGAATCCTTTTAGATCACATCGCTGGTTGTATTGTTTGCTTACTTAACCATGTTAGCCAGATGTGTTTTTTTAATTGTTGTCTTTCTTGCCCAGAGCAGCCCATCCACCAATAGCATCCTTCCATCCACCTGTCAATCAACCTGCTGTTAGCGGCACAGTTCAGATTCCCACCAGAAAACACTGACAGAGAGCAGCAGTAGCTGTAATCAGTAGTTGGTAAGAACAGTATCATTAGTCAGTTCTGTAACAAACTGTAAAGTGTTGATTTACATTCTGATGTTGGTTGAGGTGCAAATGGTTCAATTAAAAACAACTTGTTAGTGTGTTACAGTTTTCACAGGAAGTCATGAACATCTCTTGAGGTTGGTTGCTAGGTGACGATGGAGAAAGTGAAGCACCTGTAGCGGCTTCTTTTTGGAGAGACGGTACAGGACGTAATACTAACACTAGCTAGTTATGGTGTTTCCTTGTGTTCCAATGGTCCAATCAAATTGCTCCAAATGTTTTGTCCCGCCCATATAGCTGACATGTCCAGAAATATGTTACAATGTGGAAGTTCGACACTTTTGAAATGTTTCAGTGCGACTTTAAGACAAGTTTTAACATTGGGTTTAGGTAACATTAGGTTTTTGGTTCCCAGTCTTTTCATAAATACATTTCCAGGACATTTTCTTTGATGGAATCACGACCTGGACTAAAAGCTCCTGTTTGGAGAAGTTACTTTTAAAACATTCAGTGCTGCATCGAACTTTAAAGTACTGTAGATGGAGGCAACTAACATCAGCTGTGGTCTTATAACTAATCCTAGCCCATAAAAATACTAACCTCACCAGTGGCACAGAGTTTAATTCTTAATGTCAGTAACTTATTAACAGGCAACAGTCACAACTGTTAAAGCGTCACTTCACTCACATTTCTAGGTTGTAACATTTCAATAGCTGAGTGACTCGAGTTACGTTTTTATTCAAAACCCACAATTTTAACTTCATCTAGTCCGTGAGTGTTGTGGTGGAAAATTATGGAAAATTACTGATGAGTTACTGAGAGATGTTGTGAACTCATGTAACCAATGTCCTATGTCTGTGTCTGTCTGTGTGGAGCCATTGTTGTAGGTACTTATAACCATCAGGAATTCATTATTTTGTTGGACATTGTTCAACTTCACTACAGGGAGCTTGTGGCCTGCAAGATACTTTTTCTGATATTAAAATAAGAAAAAGACAAAAAGCTCCAGTGTGTGAAAAGAGTTTTATTTTCACCAAAATTATAGGAAAACATCCACAACACTGTTACTTCAGCTTCAGGACATTTTCCATGTTTCATCATCAGGATTCTTTCTCAAATCTAAAAAAATACCAAGTTTTGTTACAATGTATCAATCAGGCTTGTGCAACATTCCAAACTGAATCGAGATGTCTCCCATATCCTAATTCAATCCAGTGAATTTGAATTTAATTTGAATTGAGGTTGCAAACAGGAAGTAGAATTACAATTCAATGAAACTCCAATAGATCATTTTGGTGAATTCCAGGATCATGCTTTACAGTATATCCTATACATGACTGTTTTACATATTTCATACAAATATTACTGCGATGAACTTCATGTACACATTATATTTTAATTACAGCAAATGTTTTTCACCAACAATTAAGAATAAAATCTTAAATGGTAAATGAAGTACATTTATGTAGAGCTTTCTTGTTCTTAACTTGGTCCCAAAGCACTTTACAAGGCAACTAATTCAGACACACTCACACACCAGTGGCGACTGAGCTGCCATGCAAGGTGCTAGCCACCATTGGAAGCAACTTAAGGTTCAGTGTCTTGCCCAAGGACACTTCAACACGTGAACAGGAGGAATCGGGGATCGAACCCTTAATCTTGCGATTTATAGGCGACCTGTTCTACCACCTGAGTCACAGCAGCATCATCTATAAAACAGATCATGTAATTTTATGTATTATAACTTTCAAATTATGGAAAATGGTGGAAAAAATACTTCATTTCCCAGAATGCTTTACTTTGTCCAATTACTCAAAATGGTTTCCAAGCCATTTCAGGACATTTGTTTGAAAGCCTCTCTGTTGAGTGTTGGAATCATAATTCAAAAATGAATGCATTAAAATGTCTCACTTCTTAGTGACACTCGCTGGTTTAAAGTATTTTTACTATTTAAGCCAAAAACTTTGTTCAACGTGACAAATTCCTCCTGTTACTTGGCTATGAGGAATTTCTCTGAATTGCAACGCATTTGATTCATCTTCCTGTAATTCCAATTCAACATCCTGTGGGGTGGAGCCAAATCAATTCAATTTCAAAATAAAAGCCTGGTACAAGTGTTTCTATGAACAAAAACCCTTAATTTCTTAGTAGGGCTTTTATTGTGAAATATTTGCAGGCACACTGTGTTTATTCACTCTTTAGTGACATTATGCTCCCACATTACAACAGTGAGAAACTCATAATTGTAATGACATCATCAGAAACCATTTGCATCAACAAATGATGCATTTCACCACTCTTCACCTGAATAGTGATTAGAGGGAAAAAAAAGTTAGACAATGGCAAGAAATCCAGTAAAAACTTACATTCCCCTGGATGCACACACACAGATGCACCAGTGGATCAACTGTGAGCAGAGTAGCACCTTACAACTGAACCGGGAACATAAGCTGGAAAGACTCTGCTGAGCTGAGTCCAGTTCAGCTTCGTGGTGTCCAAACACCCGGCACTGCTCTGTGTATCTCCTCTGAACAGGTAGGCAAGTAGAAGTTATGATTAAACTTGGACTCCAGGAAATAAATGTAAGTCGGTGTAAAGTCCTCTGGAGTCATGGAAACACAACACAGTGTGCATGTGTGTGTGTGTTTGTGTTTGCCTAGCTTCACTCCTCGACCCACAAAAGTGTAGTGCTCATTTCTGCTGCAGCATTTCAGCAGGATGCAAAACCTTTCCGGAGGCATCACCTGCTCATGTGTTTGTGTTGGTACCTGACAGTGTTTCTGGCAAAATGAAACCAAAGCAGCACAGTTGTTCTGGGCCTTGTCTCGTGTAAAATACTATATATACGGCACACAGCATTTCTAGAAGTGGTTTGTCTCCAATTCGTACACGTGTGTAGGTGGATGCGACAAAGCCGGCAATATGCTCGTGTTGTCGTGCAGGTTTAACATATGTCAGGCCTCAGAAGTTGTGTGTTTGTGCGTGGGTCTTTGGGAAATAGCAAATCCAAGAATGTCTCATTCGTTGTTTGCTCGCTTCACACCTCGTCATGAAAGTTTTTTTGCAACTTCATAGGGATCTCACTGTCCTTACACTTTTAAAGCGACTGTGGGATCGATGTGACGTGATCACTTAGGACACACATGTCTTTGTTTTGCCATCTGTTTGCCTCAACTACAATGACATTTAAATACGATGCATTGAAGAAACAATTATTAATATGTCAAAAAAATGAGTCCTGAGAAAATAAAATCGGTCAGCCAAGGATGCATCACAGACAACATGACCAAAACAAGAAGTTGTTTATTATGAAGATAATACCCAAACTGCACGGCTGAAGTGGTTACAACAGTGATGCCTACTCAACATTTGATCTCAGACGGCAGCATTAGGCTGTATCGCTTCCTCGAGAAGATTGTTCTTTCTCACTCGGGAAGATTGCTTCCCACAAGGATGTACTTGAGGATGGAGTTGGCATCGTTGGATTTGATAGTCACCTCTTCAAAATCCTTCCTTCCACATCCTCTGGCGCAGCAGCAGTTGGCAAGCGCTGATGATTCACAAATGACTTTGCAATAACTGGATGGCAGAAAACAAGAGCTGCAGAGATGTGATTATGTGGGTGGCCGGTGCACCGTTGGCAGGTGGCAGTATTTTAAAGGTTAAAAATGTGGGCTTTTATTTGGAAATGTTCTGATTTCAATCTGCAGCATGGCAGGGAGGAAAATATGAAATTTAGGGCAAAATAATGATGAAAAGCCAGTGACTGCCCTTCATGTGATGATGAGGACGGCTTCGAAAACAGAAACTGCTCCAGAAATGTGAAGCAGTGTGTTGCTGAAAACAGTAAAATGATTTACTCTGAAGGCTCAGATTCTTTATAGACCTGATACATACATACTTACATACTTCCATATGACTTAATGTCTTCAGATACAGCAGGTATGATACTTTTTATCATTATCCCTTGTAATGAAGTCGTGAAATCAACAACTTAAACTCATTTCCTTATGGTAAATGGAGTATATTTATATAGCGCTTTCTTTGCCTCAGCGCTTTACAAGGCTCCTCATTCACCTCATTATACTGATGTTTTGTTAAGTTGCACTTTATACACCTAGATGCTGAGAATTTACTGATGTCAAAAGAAATAGGAAGCAGCGACTCATTACATATTATGTCCAGTTATTCCTTCAAAGGCCAGCAGGCTTACTCCTGTCAAATTACAGAAACAGGAAGTTACATTTCTGTCACCATTGAACCCTGGACCCTCTGGTCTTGGACGCTTTGAAATCCCACCATAGCCTTTTGTTTCAGTGGCTGCAAAACTGGACAAGACCTAAAACAAAATGTAGTTGTATCCGTGAAAGGCATAGCTTTAGTTAGAAGTAATTTTTGCTAACATGGCTCCAATAAACCTTTAATTAGTAAGTTCAAGTGAATTAAGGTTCTTGGTGAATCAGGTGAATCAAGAACCTTAACTCACCAACTAACTAAGAAGACACAATGAACGTTTTTGAGATAAGTTCAAGTGAAGCCTTTACTTACCTAACTGATACAGAAGGACACTTTTTCATATTATGGTACGAAGCTTAGGTTTAATGCTTCAAATGAGACCAGGACAGGAGCAGGTCTAAAGGTTGAAGTTACTGCATTACACTGGTCATGTGTATAGAAGTGTATAGACTGTGTAGACAAGGGACACAGTCACTGTGACGCCACCTGTTGGTTTGTGTCTGGAGTCTGGAGGTGGGCATTTAAACATGGTCATTCATTTTGGAGCCAGAAGTGACCGTATTTGGATATCATAGAGGAGTGAGGAGGCGGGTCTGACCCTTGAACCTGAGGACACTGTCCAATGTGGATGAGACTCCAGTTCTCATTTGTAACCCCACCCCTAACTCCTCCCCTTCTCTCAGTCCAATATCTCTTTAATGAGTTAAATGAGTTTCAGATGAACCAGATCACTGAGAAGAAGAGTTGACTTTATTTAATGACATCAGAATGACTTGTAGAAAAATGTATTGACTGAATATTATAGGATTGAACATAAACATTTTCTGTAGCCATCATCTAGTGGCCATTGGTGGTATTACATTTTTTGCACTTCTACATTGGCTTCACTTTTGAAACCCAGTTGCTTCATCCATTTCCTATGGTTAGCACAAACTCACAGTTCCTTTAGCTGTTTCAAAATAAAAGCCCCCAACTCAACTCAGCTCAACTCAACTCCACTTTATTATTGGTCCCCTGAAGGGCAATTTGTTTTGCAGCAGTTTACACAACCATCCAACAGCAAACAATAAAAACAAATTAAACGTAAACGCCACATAAAACAGTAAAAACACAGTAAAACAATAAAACTCAATAAAACCATAAATATCACATGAAACACAAGATTGACATGGACACTAGCAGCAGTCTTGGTCAGTCATGTCAGGTATAGTTCAGAGCCTACAGTCAGCAGCAGCAAGACAGAACAAAGTCCAGTATCAGGATAAAGTGCATTGTTGCTGTAAATGATAAGGTACCACAACGTAAGTGGTCAGAAACTCTTCATGTCTTAATCAGGCATTTATTATGAAATATTGTTCTGTACTTGTCCAGTGATTTGGTTGTAAATATAACCAAATATCATGTCAACATTTTCATGTCAGGAGAAGGTTGTTACAGTTTATTGTTAGGGGAACTTGACTGTTGTACCAATGTGGTTGTACATTCAGCCATTAACCCTTTATTGGGCAACTTACCCTATTTAGTAACTTCAGTGGACTACAAAAATGGCATCCTCGCACCCTTTGTGATGCAGTACAACCACACTTCTTAGCAAAATACTGACCCTAGACAAGCAAGTAACCATATATGGTAACTTCCTTGACCCTGGTTTTCAATATAACAACAAGACTAATGTAATGCCTACATAATAATATCTTTTAATTACCTCCAGTAACCCTCCAGTCCTGAAATCTTTAATTTCCAAGTGTTTCAATGAGTGCACCATAAAGAGTTAAAAATGTGTCCAATTGTACAAATACAAACAGTCCATCCCACACAACATCCGTATCATATTTTACCAATCCATCCAGCAAAAGTTGAGATATTTCACAGAATCGATGGAAACTTTACGTCCCGTTGGTTGTTGGTAAAAATCCATTAGTCACGTAAATATCTGAAGCGCATTTAATGGCAGTTCCCCAGTAGATGGACCCAGAGTGGAGGATTGACTGACCATTATGACCATCCCCAGAGCCAGGCTGTTAATGTGGCCAAAAATAGTTCCTCCAATCCCTGTTTTTATTTACAGAAAAACTCATCATGGGCCCCACTGTGGCCAGCAGCACCATCGCGAGTCCTCGTGAGACCAGACAGCAGCAGATGCCACTGTGGTGGAGCCTGAGCAGCCGTGATTGATTGTGCAGTAAAGACTCCAAATGACATATATTTATTTGATTTAATCTATTTTTATGATCTTTTTTCTGATCATTTTTAAAACATTTACTCAAGTCATTACGAATGCAGTCCAGTTCGGATGGCTGCCAAATTCATTAGGGCAGTCCTACTAGCCAGATAAAGATTAAAAGAGAAGAGAAAAATGATTCTGTGTGAACATGGCAGCTGATTCCACAGCGGCATATTTTAGATCTCATTGTCATCGTGCGCTGGCATTAGGCCCGGCAAGGTGGCAGTGTGCACATGTATAGTCCTGTCCTCCTTGTTCAACCATCCATCATCCCGTGACAGAATACACGACTTTCTCAGTAGCGCTTCTTCCATGGCAACACCCGGGCCCCCTCCCATCCTCCCATTTTCTCCTCCAGCTCTTCAGGAGTCTGGCTGTCACAGTGTGTTTCCTGTTACAACTCTTCTGGTTCCTTCCTCTGCTGTCAGCGCCGGGCCTCCCGTTATCTATCCATCTGAAACATGGAGGCTGACACGAGCTGGTGTCTGCGCTCGGCAGTGGTTCCACTGGAATTGGAGCTGATTGCTTGGTCAAGCTTGGACTGACAGGGAGTAGGTGGGGGACGTTTGGTAGACATGCCAGTGTGACGCCGTCTCCATTGCAAGTCATCAAACTAACCTCAGATGAAAGCACTGGTTCTCTGGGAACTGGACTCCTGGGTTGTTAGGAGAAAACTACAAAGAAATTGAAAGAATATGTGTGTGTGTGTGTGTGTGTGTGTGTGCTCATGATATTATGAGAGATGGCTTTTGTTTTGATGAGTACTTACAACATCACTTGCATCTTAAGTATGGTGGAAAAATCTGCAAAAATCCCACCTTTAAAAAAATGTAACTTGGGTGTGCCATCACAAAAGAGACAGCGGCTAAGCTCGATCCAGTTTACCAGTAAGTTCCTTACAGTTAGTTTCAACACTAAAGAGGTTGAAAAATGTATATTTATACTAGGGCTGTGAAACTTAATGTATTAACGCGGATTAATCCATCATCATGATTAATCTGATTAATAATTTCAATGCAATTAATCCACCTGCAGCACAGAATGACTCTGAACGTCTCTGGCAACACATTTCAGGAAGTTTGTCCAACTGGAGTTGCCGTCAAACATGCACAAATAGGCAGTTAATCCTGTGGTGACAGGAAGCAGAAGCAACCAATAAACATGGAAGATACTAAACAGCACGTTGACCCTCTTGATGGGAAATTTGAGTACAAAAAAATCAAGACACAACAGTTGACTGACACTCTGCAGGAAGAAGTTGTTTCACCAAAGCACTTTCAGCTTAAAATACCACATTAACACGAAGCATACATTAGTACATACTGCTAGTACTTCGGCTAACACAATGCAAAATGAAATGCGAATAATATAGATTAAAAAGTAATGATATTTAATTGGGATTCATTGAAATTAATCCACATCAACCCTGTGATTAATCTGAATTCTAATCATTTGACAGCACTAATTTATATATATTTATATAAAGGAAAACAGCTTTACAACTCTGAGCCTGCTGAGCGTCAAAGACTCTGGGGTATGGAGAAATAATGACAAACATCCAGAAACAAATAACAGTACTAGAAAGTACTCCTAACCTGGTAAACCTCTGCCAAGGTATAATCCAGCTGTATTGATACTATACACTGAACACTGTTGCCCTCTTGTGGCAAAAACAAAAACATTCACTCATATATAACAGGGATCTTTCTACTTTCTGTTTTCTTCCACAAGATGCATTGTAGCGTAATGTTGCTAACAGGACAGACCGAAGGACAAATGGAGTCAAAAACAGAACCTCTTTGGACGTTTGATACTGGTAATGAGCCTCCAAACCACCTGTAAATCACTGGAGACCAGACCTGGAGCCAGCATCTAGTGGTCATCAGGGGTACTGATGTTCCTCTTATGACCCAGCAGCTACGTCCATCTGTCATATACAGTCTATGGAGGTATCTCAGTAATGTACAAGTCTGTAAACATTTGAAAAGAAGACTTTCACTGTGTGTTCACGTGTCTTTCAGGATGAATCCCTGACAGAGTGTAAAAAAGCACCAATTTACACCAAAGGAAACTGCACCAGTTATCAGTCTCTCATGGCCCCGACTCTGACATCCCATCCCTGACATCAGTTGCATCTCCGAGGACTTAATCTTCCTGTCCCCTACACGACAACATTTTTCACCATCGAGTCTTGTCTCTTATACAAAATGCATCCGGGCAAAAAAAAACCAGATACGTTGTTGGGAAAACTGGACTCCATGTCCTGCAGGCTGGAGTTTGTGATGAAAAATTATAAAATGGAAAGTAAAACTAAAAGAAAAAATCAGCCCACTAAATCACGACCACCCACTCCTGCACAGTTTGCTGTGGCAGTGGGAGCTCTCTTATGTGACATCATACAAAGCAATGTTGAAAACCTCGACTTTATCCTCCAAATTACTGCCTTGTTTTCTTCTCAAACATTACATTTAACATTCACATTTCAACCAATCATTTTTTAGGAAATATTAAATATAAATGTAGTAAAAAATTCAACCTGCTAATTGCTTGTGAAGACTGCGTGAGCTCACCGTAGTCATGACATGAGTAAGCACAGCTTTGTTCTTCAGCAGCAGAGAGAAATCTCTCACCAGCAAGAAGTGACTGTTTCCATTATAATGCAGTCATTTTCTAATATTTCACTTTACAGACACAAAGAGCCACACAGTTAAATTATGCTTTCACTGATTACGTCTGGTCTAAACGGTGTGAAATTTTCATTGTAAAGCAACAGACGTCCAACTGCAGGGCCAGGGTGTCGATTCCCATCTATATGAAAGAGTCACATTAACCAGATACTAAACTATAAATGTAGTCATAATGTAATACTTAATGGAATTTCAGGAGTGACTACAGAGTCAGATTCAGCATTTTTTTTTACCACTAAGAATTTCCATTTGAATGTTTCAAACAATTATCTCATGGTTCTTTACATAGAAACACTGAATAATTCAACAGTGATGCTGGACTGCACTATGTGGGCATTAGGTTGAATATTTCACACTATGTCTCTAAATACTCAGGAATATAAACTATCAGACAACGGAGCAGTAAGGTCAGAGAGCTTTTTATTGCAGTCAAGGACAAAACGTGACTCTTTTAAGTAACAGCATAGTTTTTAATCAGAGACATTGGATTGAGAGCTGACCCGTCACCCATTGGTTTGTGGATTTTGAAGCCATGAGTTTGGTATTTGACTGTGGTCGTGTTGGTTGTTTGGAGCAGGAAGTGACCATATTTGGATGTGAAGGGAGGACTGAGGAGGCGGGTCTGAGCCTTGACCCAAACAATACTGTCCAATGTGTGTGATTGGACTTAAGCAGTGGTGGACAAAGTACTAGACTTCAGTACTTGAGTCAAAGTACTGATACTTATGGTCAAATCTTACTCAACTACAAGTACTACGAAATGATACTTAAGTATTCAAAAGTACATGCATTTCAAAATACTTAAATATTCCAACGTACAAAGTAAAAGTACATTTTCTAATATCAGTACATTGCTGTATTGTTCTCAGTGCCCGAGTCAATCCCCGACTAACGTCTGCTTCCTGTTAATGTGGTATTTTAAGCTGAAAGGGCTTGAATGAAAAGAAAACTCCTTCCTGCAGAGTGTGCATAATACTTGGTTGGTTGACTGTTCAGTTTTGCTTTTTTGTTTA
>OOFC01019382.1:0-10921 GCA_900323345.1 Pseudochromis fuscus
ATGCGGACTTCAGCTGCAGCAGCATCAACACAATGCTCCCCACTGTGAGGGCTTTGAATCGTGACCAGACAGCCAGGAAACACAGAAAAGGGAGCGCCGTGTCATTCTCTGCACACAGGACGGTACTGCTTCTCTTTGATTTAGCATGATTTTATTTATTTATTTATTTATTTTATTTGTTTATTTATTTATTTTTCCACCAGTCTGGAATTACACAGGTATCTGAGAAGGATGAATGGTGTCAGAGAAACCATGCGGGGACAGAATAATGACATTAAATGAGAGTGATATAAAAATGCTGATCAGGAAGAGTATCCAGTAATAAACGTGTAATGGCATTCAGAAAGATATAATACAGATATACTATGTGCCATATTCTCAGCCATTAACACTAATGCAGGCCTGTATATCTCAGCATTGTCATTAAATAATATAGATTTTTTTTTTTTTTAGCTGAATGAGATTGAAGTCACGATTTGTCAGTATAGTAGTGAATTGTTGGAGGTGTCCTTAAAACATGATCCAAACACCTGGTGATCCTCTCGTGAAAGCACAATAATCAGCACGCTTGGAGAAAAAACAAAACAAAAACAGATTTCTTGAAGATTTTAAATGTATTTTTCTAATCCTGTTGCTGAAAGGTGTATTTTGGATTGGGTGGAAATTGTGCGTAATTCTCCTCCAGATACGACGATCACTAATGAACACCATCACCAGCCCAGAGCACTTACATTGCTTTACAACATGTACCCAGCAAATTAAGTCATACAATTAGCCGCACAGACTGAAATCAGGAGGAATGGGACGCTCGGCATATGGGGAGAGGTTTTATTATTTATCACCAGCGCGGCTATTTTTAGCTCGTGCTGCGCCGTGTTGGCGTCGAGGGTTTCCGGGCGCATTGATGGCAGGTTTCCCCGTCACCTGCGGGTCACACGGCGGGGGGAGACCCAGGCATACCATACCACAGGCGGGGGAGAAAATGGGAGGCATCAGAGAGGACACCTCCGGCTTGTTGCATTATTAACTCAGGCACTTAATCAGAGGCGTATAATTACTGCGAGAAGCAGGAGAAGCCAAAACTACCGCATAGGGGACGCGCAATAAAAACGTTTTAATGGTCAAAAAAATAGTTCCTCACTCGTGTTACCAACATCCACTTGGCGGAGGAATAGTTATTAACAGCTCCTTGTGATTTTCCCTCATGTTACTTTCATTCATCAGTGGCTTTATTGTTTCTGGGTGCGCGTGAGATTCAGCCACAGCTCAATCACATGGAGTTTAATTATCACAGCTTTGAATTTTTAAATACTTTTGGTTGGAAGTGATTGATCTTGTTGTGTGCTTCTGCAGTAAAGTATAGCATGAACAGATATAGGTGTGTTGCTACAAAAAATAATTAGCTGCTAACCTCTGGGGAAAGAGCAGCAACCAGGAACAAGGAATTATCAAGTTCTCACCTCAGAGATTTTGGGCCATGGTATAGGTGTGAAAGCTGAAAGCATACACCGACTGATGCAGTTTAAACAGGGACGTAAAGAGAGAGCACACGAGCAAAGAGAGAAATAAAACAAAAGATGTAAAGTAAAGAGACAAAAATAGAGAACAATGGAGGTAGTGGGGGATAAAAACATTGTTGTCTGATTGAGACGAGGGAGGGAGAGGAGCGTGAGGGAGACCGAGTGCATTAGAAATGATTGGAGGGGAGTGATAGAAACAGTGGATGGGGGTAAATTCAGATGCTCTGGATGATAATTCTGCTTTTGTGTCGTATTGAAAAAATCCAGATGCTATCTGGCTGCTGGAAAATGCAGGACCTCTCCCTCTCTCTCGCTCTGCGTTTCCTTGGTGGGGAGTCTGTGCTCTTGAAGGGCCCTGACTGACTACACACAGAGGGGAATTAGCTTCTCCTTGCTGCCAAAGTGTCCTCAAGGCGTGGAGAGGCAGCAGGTCTGTCCCCGCTGCCTGTCGGTCTGTCTGCCCTCCATCCACCCTGCACGGATGTCTGGATATCCGCCACCCTGCCGGCCTAAATGTCTCCTTGAATCTGTCAGTCAGTCTCCGGGTGTGTGTGTCTGTCTTTGTCTGGGCCAGCTGTTTGTCCAGCCTGTGTATTATTTGTATTCCCTGTGTATCTGTGTGCTGGTCCAGCTTTTCTCTGTCTTCCTCCCTGACAGCCTCCCTCCCTCTCTCATGTCTGTCTGCATGTTGACGCTAGGTGCCTCTGTCTATTTGACTACCTCCATTTTGCTGGACGTCTTCGCTGCTCGCTGCCTCCTGCATGCCGGGCCGCCTGTCTGCTTCACTGCCTCCGTACTTCAGCTCTGACTCTGAGAAAAAAAAAAAATAAATGTAGAGCCACACCCAAAAGCAACATTACCTCACAGTCACAGTGTTTATACTGTAAGTTTACAGCTTAACTGCTCTGCATGTGGACGTTTGACTAACTGTGGCTAATTTAAAATGGAGCTGAGGAAACTGAGGAACAATGACACAGACACATTTCTAATTAAGGAATTAAAGCAGCTTAGGTTTAATATGTAACAAGGTCCGTTCATCTGAGTAGTTAACCATGTACCTTGAACTGGCTGTTCAGCATGCAGCTCAAAACTGACCTCATACTCATAATCTTTAGCTATGGTGACATATCGCCTATTAACAGTATTGTTTTAACCTTCAAGGGACACAACGGTTTTCACCAAAGCCCCAAAGGCTGCAAAGTATTTTTAAAAGATAGTCACAGCCAGTGTCTGCTCATTGATTTTTTTAACTCAAATTGATTGAACTCATCTTGTAAACCAGCTGAGAGTCAGTGGTAGGAACTAGTAGCTAAATCCAAAAGGAAATGATTATATTTCATTCATAGTAAATAATAGTAATAGGATAAAGACAACATCTAGAAGATAACATATTTAATCCTTGTAAACTGAGATTACAAATAATGAAATACTGTTGATTTTATTTTTAACTTCAACCTATTTTTACATTTGTCAGTAGTCGCAGGTCCTGATGTAAAACAGAACAAGCAGATTTGAGACATGAAAAGTGAAATATATGGGACCACATTTTACACCTTGTAAAAGGCTTATTACGCACAAATGGAACAATCAGCACCATATATTGATATATTAATACAATACTACAACCATTTTCTGATAAAATAACAGTGGTGACTCAGTCGGCTGAGGAGGAGAAGTCGTATTTTGGGCCTGATGCTGTTTGTTGGTAATGGGCCAGACAGATGTGCTTGCTATCCATCAGCCCACAACATCCTCCATGTGTCACTAACAGTCTATTTCCCTGTGGTGCTGCCTCTCTTTAAAATGTGTCACTTTATTGTTCTGATTTCTCTCTCTTCTCCAGGGAGCAGAATATGATTTCACAGAACATTAAGTGGATGGGATCTAAGGGAATAGTGTAGGGACTGGGGATGGTGGTGGTGGAGGAGAGCGGCGGTGATCTGGCCTAATTAAGCCCTCTCCCCATCTCCCTCCTTCTCCCACCACCACCACCACCACCCCATCCTCCTCCTTCTCTTCCACCTTCACTCCCACCCACCACCCAACATCCGCTGCCCCCCATGCTCTCTGATAGGTTGGTGACTTTCACCGTGGAGTGTGAAGGGCGAAGGAGTACTTCTCAAATCATAATCCGCCTGACTTTGGGAGAAAAAGGATTAGCGGAGCAGTAGCCTAAGCAGCAGTGGCACACGTTTCAGTATCCTGCGTCTGTTTAACCCCATATATCACCAACTATCTATAAAGATGCAGAAAGAGCAAAAAAGACGATTTGAGATATCAGAGTAATAAAGGTTATACCTTCGTGGTCTTGGTGGGTTGAAATTATATCCTGCAATGGAGCCACAAATCAAAGCAGTGCACAGCATCCAGCCAGTTCCCCCTCAAATACTGGACAGTGTAATCTGCTGTGATCTAATCAGTTCATATTGGTGCTGCCTCTCTAAGCCGTGTTAGAGTCTACATACATTCTACATGCAGGTATGACCTCATATTTTCTTAACAGTATCACTTTGTGGCCCCTGGTGGACCTAAACTAACCTCGTTCTCCCCATGGCTGTCACAATTATTACCCAATTATCCTGCTGTTATTAAAAGAACTGGGCTCTCTGCAGTACTGAGACACAGCCTCAGAGGTCATGCAGGGACGAAGGCCCTGGATACTAAACGCACGCACTAAACGTGCAATTCAAATGATAAATGAATGCGAGAGGTGGAGGGAGGTGGTTGGACGGAGGGAGGGAGTCCTGCAGCCTCAACACATGCCCCCTCCTGCATATCGGGCATGAGGCTCGGGCAAGCGTAGGGTGATTGATAGCGGTGCCGAGACAACATCTCGTCAGGGGCCCGGTGCACAAGGGTGCCTAGCAGAGCAATGATGGACGAGCCTGTAGACCCTACATAAAAATCGAACCCGGCATATATAACACATTCCCAGCTCCCTTTCTTAACCTGTAATGTATAGTGATAGAAATTTGTTTCGCAGTCCATTGCCACAGACAGTGATGGATGCCAAAAAGAAAGAGAGAGAGAGGGGAGCAGGAGAGAGAGGACACGAGGGGGTGGTGGGGGTAAATGTGTTGTGTGTATGTGTTAAGAGACACCGGGAGGATCCTGTTGACTGTTTCACAGCTGTACTTTTCCACTGTGTGTCCACTCTTATATGAGGACACAGATGGATGTAGACGGTGCTCTGTTTTTCAGTAAATGAATGAAGACTATCATGGGTGTGTTCAGACTTGGTTTTAAATACATCTCGTTCAATCAGATCATAAGTGGACACCTGAGACGTATCTTTGTTTATGCCTGTATTCAACATGTGTCTCCAAACCGTCCTGTTGACCACTTGTGTCCAGATGTCACTATGGCAACGTCAGGGCCAGTTTTCACGTAGATCGCCAAACGGGCGCCAGATTCTGTAAACAGTTAGCAAAGTTAGCTAAAAGAGAGGAGAAGGGAAAAACGACTCATGAACTATTGTACAAACTGTTTCAGCTGAGAGGAGAAAGTCGCTTATGAGATGAAGGAGACTAAACACAGGAAAAGGAGGCATTGATGATATTTTCTGTTCCATCCTTCTCGGGATGCATTGACAGTTACACTGCAAAAGATATGTGGTCACATGTGTTTCAGATCACCTCCAAATGTGGTTTGAATGATGAGATCTCATTACGTTTTGGTGGTCATTTATAGTGGTAATTAGTGCTGTCCACTTGTGCTCTGATCACCAGAGACGCACCTTAAAACCAAATGTAAACAGCCTCTACCTGCAGGTATCCCCTCATATATTAGTACCAATTTAATATTTTCTTCTACACGGCGGATGGATGTATTTGTAACTTCTCTAGTCGATCTTTGTCACATTCACACCTCATCATCTGTCTAATAATAAGAGGAAAAACAAATCCACTGCGTCACTGTTGCAGGTGCAGGTCTGTGGTCTCTGTGTTGAGATGAACTTGATGCTATTTGGAAACAGTCAGGGGATTAAATTGATTGTCTTCTGTTTGAAGAGCCATGTGTGCACTATATATGAGAACACATGAAACACACATCCATTAACTGTTGAAACCCACAGCGCACACGTGTGCTGTTACACGACCCATCATCACATGTCATACTCTCCCAACACACATGCACACATGCCCCGAATGACTCAGGAGTTCCTTTGTAAACTATTGTTTTATCAGTAAAATGAAGTAAAAGCACTTACATTGGAGTTTAAATGGTCCAGTTACAATTGATTTGTAATGATGTCATTTATGTTTGCAACCTAATAACTTCACACTGTCATTGTGTCTTTTACATGATGGATAATTAATAATTTGTTAAATTCTTAAAAAAAATAACTTTTAGTGTATAGATTTATCAACAAAATAATCACTTTGTTGTAATCTATTACTGGAAAAGTAGTTTATGCCGGTGGCACCCCTCAGCCTCTGTGCACATGCCCTCCCATGTGTTTGCTGTTTATGCCTTCTTAACGCAGACTCACATACCTGCCTGTGCACACAACACCGACCACCTCGGTGCATTGTTAGCCCATCAAATTGACTTGTCGTCACGAATCTCCCAGTAGCTGATGAATATTAGATGGGAGCAGATAATACCTCGACAGAGGAGGCCTCCCCCCACCAAGGCAGGAGAGGCTGCACACTCAGCAGTGAAGCGCTGCCCACTGAGACCAAACCCAGGCCGCTGAAAGATTCCCTTGCAGCTGAGTGCAGGATGCTGTATAACTGTGGGTGGATTTCATGTAACTGGGAAAGCGAGAGGAAGTATTTAAACGTGCATGTATGTGTGTGTGTGTCAATATTTGTGCATTCGTATGGCAGAGAGAAAGAAGGATGATGGAGAGAGGTGCTCTTCTCGGTCTATCTCCATAAACCTCTGACTTGATTTTACAGCAGTTACCTCTTTATCACATGGATTGTTTTCCAAAGTCGCAGCTGTAAGAGGGGGATTTGAGAGCTTACATTTTTTTTAGTTATGTATGGGGATGACAAGGAAGAGAGAAAAGCAGCAAGTGTGAGATTTTACATAATATTTATGCATGGTTTTGGAGTCCGATCCATGCAGGATGAATAATTGAATATGGAGCTACTCAGCATATATTTGTCGCAGGACAAGTTAAGAGCTCCTTTCTCTGGGTTTTCCTACAGTCTGTGAGGCAAATGTAAACAAATGGGGAATCGATCAGTCTGCGATCAGAACCTGAAACTATAACCTCCTATCAGTGACAAATTGTTTACTCTACTAGAACACTAAAATACAGACCAATCTCAGTTATGGTAGTATCCAAGTGTTCTTAATGTAAATATATAAATATTCTAAATTGTCAAAGTGTCCTCAAAAAAGCCGATCTAGATCAGTTAAACCACAAAAATACTGTAACTCTTAAATTATGTATGTGGAAATTCCTCAATCCAAAGTTACAAAAAAAAAAATGTCTGAATGGGACTTTGAGAGACGAGTTAAAGATTGGGCTTGTTTTGACAATGTTCCCATTACGTCAAGTCAGCCCCTTTTTTAGACACTGACTAAAGCTCTTGCTAGAGATTTGAACAAGCAGAGTGGTAAAACTGAGAGGAAACATGGATTAAAACAGAATTCACATACACAGTATTATTTATTTAACAGTGTGTAGTTAAATTTTGATTTGTTTACATCAATGCTTTGATTTACAAGAAGATCAGAAAGAATTGGACTTGGGTTATTGATGATGACACATTACAAGACTGTTTCATCCTATATCCCATGCTCAGTATGGAGCACAGTAATAAAAATCCTCTGGGTTATTCAGCTACATGTATCTTGTTGCTATTATTAGCCATTTTGTCGCAGCTGTAATTCAGTGTTTGGTAGGTACTAATAAAAATAAAATTCATTGACTATTTCACGGTTAATCATTGTTGAACTTAAATCAAATGGAGAGAGAATTTTTTGATACCAGCCTCTAGTGGCCGTCAGGAGTACTGCAGATTTTTTTGCACTTCTGCGCTGGCCTCTTTTTAAAGCTCCAGTTGCTTCATCCATTTCTTTACACTCTATGGCAGAGGTACTCAATCCTGGTCCTCGAGGGCCGCTATCCTGCATGTTTTAGATGTGTCCGTCTTCTTACACGCCTGATTCAATGATCAGGATTATTATCAGGCTTCTGCAGAGCTGGATGATGAGCTGATCATTTGAATCAGGTGTGTTGGGAGAGGGACACATCTAAAACATGCAGGATAGCTGCCCTCGAGGACCAGGATTGAGTATCTCTGCTCTATGGTTTACATGAACTCAAGCCTCCAACATGTAGATAAGCAACACTTTTCCCCATCAGCACCTTTCCCTAACACACCTGCCCTCATATAGAAACTCTACAAGAGCAACACCTTCAGACATAATCCAGTTTAAATCATTTTACTTCCAATAAACACTGAAAAAGTTGAAGAACTTCATGAGAGTACCAAGATTGTTAATTGTGGCTGTGATTATGAAGAGATCATTGTTCAAGTTACTGATGGAGGAAGACCTTTGTGGTTACATTGTGTGTTTGTTCTTGTTTCGTGACACCAGTTAACTGTCCCACACTTGGTAAAACTGCTGGAAGGTGGAAGGATATATTTTACACCAGATTTATTCCTCTTTCATTGTCTTTATTGTTTTTTTCCTCCTTTGGTTTGCTGACCCTCATTTAATGGTCTAATCTTTGTTCTTGATCTTTAATTTCCTTTGATAAACATTTTTACTACACAGGTACTTTTTCACTGACGTGCATGTGTTTTGTTGAAAGCTGATAGTAACATGAATTATGACGACTTTAAACAAAAATCAGTGTGTCTAATTATCTAATTCATGGACTTTCACATGGTAATTGTAGACAACAGACTATATCTGTAAAAACCAAACAAATAAACAACAATATATGTAAAACTAGCAAGAATAAAAACAAAGCTAAAAATGTCATGAGTAGTTACTGACCCTTAACTGGATGTAAATATTTGGACAATGAAATTATTTTCTGTTTTCTATGCATCTTTATTTTCCAGTTTACACTCTCTCCCAGGATACAGGTTTACTATTTGGGGGACGTCAATGTAACGCTTTCGTCTTTTTTTATACTTCAGGTGCAAATTTTAGGAGACTTTTTATAAAAAATTCCTACTTCCTTTTACGTTTTGTGAGCTTAAGTTTTAAAAAGTGGGAGAAAAAAGTTCCATATCACATATTAATCAAAACTTCACAAATACATCTGTGAGAGATTATCCCTGTATTGTACACTGAGCATCAAAGTTGTGAAAATATGTCGCTATCTTTCAGCAAGAATGTACAAAATCATCCTTAAAAAACAAACAAACAAAAAAATCTTTCTGAAAAATAATAAACGTGAATAAATAACAACATGTACGACATGGCCAATGTCTTTGTTCACGATTCTAGGTTTTGCAACAAATTACTAATATATTTATGAATTGTTGGCATGAAATCATATGACATGAGTCAAACAGTTTTCATCAGCGCAGATTCCAGCAAGCCGGCTCCTTCCTCTCATTTCCAATTGAAAGGTATTGATAACCTCACTGGACACAAGCTGCCCAGCACCAAACAGCAGAAAGATGAAGATGGTGATGAACAGACCTGAAGCAGTTGATCAAACTAACCACGCCCCCAAATCTTCCTCTTTTTGAAGCCTAATATCAACTTTTTTAGGTGGACCAGTGTGTTTGGAAAAATTTATTTTATGATTGAAAATGAAATTGTTTTAATTGAAGTAAATTGGAGCCAGCATCTAGTGGCCATCAATGGTATTACACTTGGAAGACCAGTTGCTTCGTCCATTTTATTTACAGTCTGTGGTCACAGCTCATTCCTGCTGCCTCCAAGTGGCCAAAAACATGCAATGTTAAATTTAAGCTCACACTGTATTTGTGATTTAGACTGTAAATCACAACTCAATCACTCTAGTTTTTGGTTTACACATTACATAGACCTTTGTATGACATCTCCCTGCAGGTAAAACACAGGTGTACAGGAGAAACACAGGAATTAAAAACAATGATGACGACTCAGCTCCAATAAACCTCCCATTAAATCCATGACAGTGAACCAGCAACAGCAGGAGCAGAGTGATTCTGATTGTGTGCTAAATCACTCGCCTGATGAATCCAAGAGTTATGTCACTCCTCATAGCTTCGTGTTCATAAAGAAAATATGTAATTTGTGTTTTCAGTAGTGAGTCAGTCTGACAGGGCTGGTCAAGATGGTAAAGATGCTTTTGAAAGCTAGAAACCTTTAGTCAAGTCATTACCACAACCAACATTAGCATGAGTAATCTAATACTTTCTAATGATTATTGAAGTGACATTTTACTGCAGGACATGCCCTTGTAATGGAGTATTTTTACAGCATTGTCTCAGTACTTAAAGTAAAAGATGTAGATGAATACTTTCTTCACCATTGGCCTCTTAAATTGTTCAATTCAGTTTTATTTAGAGTCAAATCACAATAAAAATCCTCATAGGGCCCAATGATATATTAGTAAAATAAATATGGCCTACCTCTTAAATTAGCTACAAAAAATGGTCCCAGTATTAGATTCAATCACCTCTTACCTGTGAACGGATTATGGATTATTTGTGTTTAAAACAAAGTTGACACCATTTTAAAGGTGTGTGTGTGTGTGTGTGTGTGTGTGTGTGTGTGTGTGTGTGTGTGTGTGCACGTGCCCTCCCATGCTGCTGCATATGTCAACCTGATGTGAAAAGCATCTGGTCACTGACCACATATGGGACGTAACAGACAAAAGCCAGCAGGCTGATTTGGGTTTGGCCAGGACAACACAGTTCTTTTTGTCCTCTGGACCGGGACACACAGACAGCTTCATGTTCACTAATGGTGTCTTCAGCCACCTGATGTTTCTGATTGTTCACTTGAAAAACTTTGACAGTCCTCTGTACATAAACCTGACAGTGCAGTTTCTCAGTATTTTGGCTGCTCTTATATTGTATTAAATTCAAGGGGATAACGTTCAATATAAAACTAGAAGACACTAGGATACCTGCCTCTGCTTTTTCCAGCATATTTTCATACTTGTTTTTCAGCAGAAAGATGAACTAAAAGGACAAAAAATGTTGGTTCAGAGATGTGTTTAATTTCCACATAATATTGTGGAAAATTCAAAAAGTCTTGAGAAGACATACCACATGTCACCAAAAACCCTAAAACTGGCAGCTGATGACTGATAAGGAAAAAAATGACCAGGTCTGATTTCACTTGACGTTTGACCTTTGACTTTTAATGCATGATATACAAATTAACAGAAATAAAAATTCCTAATATATGTTTGTGTTAATGTGTAAATTTAGAAACAGTGATCCATAGCTTTTCAAAGCTATGGGAGTTGGGGTGGGGGTGGG
>OOFC01019387.1:0-11209 GCA_900323345.1 Pseudochromis fuscus
CTCTGTGATGATGCCCACCCTCCTGCAGATAGACAGAGCCGTCCCTTTGTTGTCACCTAGAGGAGAACAAACAGCCATGACTGCTTTGATTGGTTTGTCCCACCAGCTGAAGAATCAAGAGCTTTTAGAGAAAAGCTGTGTGGCTCAGGTCAGTACAGATGAAATCTTAGAGGTGTTTGTTCCTAAAAGAAGAGCTGTTAAACCCCATGGCCCACCTATTGGACTTTTACTCATGCTGCCGTGTAAGAGGGGGATATAGGTTCAGTTGTTTTATCATTAGCTTTAGTGGATGTGGTTGTTTTTTCCCTTTGTATGTTATTTGGTTTGGCCAAGTCTGTAACATCCATCCATCCATTTTCTATGCCTGCTTTCTCCACACTTGGGTCACAGGGGTCTGTTGGAGCCTATCCCAGGAGGTGGGGTCACCCTGGACAGGTTGCCACCCTATCGCAGGGCTAACACAAAGACAAACAACCACTCACACCTATGGCCAAATTAGTTAGATCAATTCACCTAACAAGCATGTCTTTGAACTGTGGGAGGAAACCAGAGTACCCGGAGAAAACCCACCCTGCACAGGGAGGACATGCAAACTCCACACAGACAGGCCCGAGCCGAGATTCGAACCCTGAACCTTCTTGCTGTGAGGCACAAGTGCTAACCACTGCACCACCGCCGCAGGTCTGTAACATTTATACATAATTCTCACAACTCATGTAGGTGCATATGTGTGACACAAGCATGTGGAATAGCATCACCACAAGGGCTCATTTGTTTTGTTACTGTTTTACATATAGTAAAATAGTATATAGTATATGCTGGTTTGTATTTTCTTGGTTGAAATAAAAAACACTACTTCCTCTCTATTGATCGTAGAATTGGGACTCCATACATTTGGGCTTTTTATACACGATGTGCACACACTAAACTCAGAGTAAACAAACTCAGGGTTCATTAAACCAACTCAGATCATCCGTTAAGAAACAGAAAACTGAGAGTTTCAAAACTCAGCATATGTCAACTCAGAGTTTAGGAAGTGTCTCAGAGTTTGTTAAACCTCCTTCATGAAACAGGCCCCAGGTCGTTCACTGGGACTGTGTCAGTTAGTCCATACATGTTATAGCTATGTTTCTGCGTACATACGTGCACCTTACCTGTGATCATGATGACTCGTATGCCGGCTTGCCGACACATTCGAACTGCACCAAGGACCTCTTTCCTAGGGGGGTCCAACATGCCCACACAGCCCACAAAGGTCAGGTCAGACTGTGGGGAGTACAAAGAGACAGAGGGAGGACAAAGAGATCTTGTTCAGCGTCTCTGTTTTTTATCAGCAGGCACCAGCAGTTCAGTTCAGGTAAAGACAGATGACAGAAGCATTTGAATAAGTAAGACCATCATCATCCTCACCTCATAGTCAGCAAAGGCTGCCGAGTTCTCCAAATTGAGGCAGTGGATGTCTGGGGGCGTGTCCCTGGTTGCCATGGCAAGGCAACGCAGCGTGTCCCGGCCTGACCCCCACTCACGCACAGTGGACAGGAGCTGTTCTCGGGCTGCTGAGCTCAAAGGCACCCGAGCAGAGCCGCTGACCCGGATGTAATTACAGCGTTCCAGCACACTCTCTGGAGCTCCCTGAAGAGCAAAGACAGATCCATGAAGACAGGTTCGTCTCCTAACAGCTACTGGGTGACCAACTGTGCAGCAGTAAGTGGTGTGTAACTGACCTTGACAAACATCTTGGCCCCGGAGGCAGAGCGAGTGAGTTTATTGGATGAACAGAAGACAGACATGGACTTTCTGTCTCTGGAAAACTCCAGTGTCAGCTCCTTCCTCATCAGCTGCTTAATTACCTGAAAACAACCAATAAGAGGACAATATGTACAGCTCACTTTAGCACAGTTCAGTCAGCCTCGTTGGTAGGAGAACGAAACAAAGGAAAAGCTAAAAGACCAATCATGGAAAGTTTGTTGTAGTCACTTTGAAACAGTTCTACCAAAAAACGCATATGGAGTGTGAAACGAGAATTCATGAGTCACGACTCAGTGCGACAGCCTAGTGGTCTCATAGGTAACGACACATGAAAGGAAAGAGAGAGCACGGAGAAGGAGTCAGCATCACTGCAGTGTAATAGACGCAAAAGTCAGAGTCGGAATGATCAATGACTCATTTGCATCAGCACCATCGTTAATTTCACACAAGCTTCTCACTTCCTCTTTGTTTCTGACACACACACACACACACACACACACACACACTTACAGAACAGCAGGCTGTAGCTCTCTCAGCAGGGCTCAGTCCTCTCAGGTCAGTCTGGAACACGTTCATTTTCTCCACTAGACAGCAGAGGGCGGTCTCTGTTGCCTCCCCGACCTTCTCGAACACGCCCTTAGCCTGGATCAAACACACACACAACAACAGAGGTCAGAGGATGCTGCTGACCATCCTCTTTACTGACCACATGTGGTAACAAATACAATCAGACTGTAAATGTCCCAGAACCATATATGGTAATGTATGACGGTCTGAGCTGCAGTCGTGTTTGCATTTCTTACCTCGTTGTAGTCCAGTGATGAGTCATTACAAAGTGCGCAGATGGAGGCCATCTCCACCAGGCCTTCATACTGACTACAGTTTACTACTGAGCCATCTTTGTAACTGGAAAGACAAGTAGAGAAAAAAAAAGAGGAATTAAGAGGGAAAAATGGAGAAAATGTTTCAAATTGTAACAAAAAAATGAGGTAAACTATCTGTAAATGTCCTGCCACAGGTTGAGGGTTAGGTGTTAAAGGTTAAGGACACTCACACTTCCCCTTCAGGGGCGTAAGTAGATCCAGTCACTGTGAACTCGCTGAGGCTGCAGCGCTCCCCTGACACACTGTCTACCACAAACATCTACACAGATGCACACACACACACACAGACATAGCAGCAGTTGATTAGATTAGTTATGTTAGAAACGGATAAAGTCACTATTACAGTTCAAAATGAAGACAACCTGTTATTTATTGTGCCACATTCATTATTGTTTCAAAACACTGAAAGACACTGGTGAAATTATTGCATTTGATTTTGTTTCTATTAGCTTCTAATTTGCTTTTGTTTTAATCGATTAAAGTTTTTACTGTGAAACACTGGTGCAGGAAACTTTGACTTATAGTAGCTTAATATCTGCAAAGTGGAACTAACTGTAAATATATAAGCAATTAAAGAGAGACACAGGGCAGCAGGGTGGTGAGTGTGACATGAGTCTGTTGTGCTGGTAGAGTAAAGAATAAAGTCCTGTGAACCAGAATAAATGTACAACAACAACTTGGAGGAAGTGTTAATTACCAGCTATTTAAAATGAGGCGTGTTACTGTATCAATTTAAAAATGAGACATAAGAAAGATATGCCTACATCTTTGGGTTATATCCCTGCTTCATTAAATAATCTACTGTAGATAATTAATTTCACTTCACTAAAAATAACAACTAGTAACAAAGTCAAAACAAATGTCTCAGCACCACCACTCTGCTGTTCTCACTTTCTCTTCTCACAGTTCTTCTTCTTTTTCTCTATTAATAATTTCTGTTTTTCATACTTTCATGAAAAAGCAGAGGGATGGATACTGAATGTATGTTACCTTAATCCTTAGTTATTCTGTCATTAGTATTACAAACCATTAGTTGTTAATTTGTTATCACAAAAATGTGTCATATCCACCATATTACAAACAACTGAGGCCAACTGGTCACTACAGTCCGTCCACATCTTACCCTGCAGACCGACATCTGGTTAGTGGTTAGTGTTCCTGTTTTGTCGGAGCAGATGACAGAGGTGCAGCCGAGTGTCTCCACTGACGGTAGGCTGCGGACGATGGCGTTCTTCCTGGCCATCCTCCTGGTGCCCAGTGCCAGGCAGGTCGTGATGACTGCTGGAAGGCCTGGGAGGAAGCAACAATCACAAAGCTTTTAATAAAGAGAGGAAAAGATCCTTGCCATGATTATACCCAGTGAAGCTTTTCTAATTCAGTTTTTTCTTTTGTCAAACTACTCTTCAGCTAGAAAATGTTGGTCAGTTTCAGTGTCTTTAAAAATTATGTTATATTGTATTGTTGTCCTTGTAAAAAGAAAAAAATATTGCCATTTGTAAAAACACTGAAAATATGCATGTGTGAGAAGGAGGTGATTTTTCTGCACAGGTAGGATGCATGACCTTCAGGTATGGCAGCCACAGCCAATGCGACAGCGATCTTGAAATAGTACACAGCTCCTCTCAGCCAGCTGCCTCCGTGTACGGGGTCATTAAAATGTCCCACATTGATGGCCCACACCGCCACGCAGATCACACTGATGACCTGCAGGTTACAGCCAAACAACAGATAGGTAGTAACACACATGGTTTCTATAGATTATTTATAAAAGGTAAAAAACAAATTTGGATCCAAAGTAACTTTGAGCAGTAAAGTACACACAAACACACACAGGTTCTTACCTTAGACAGTTGTTCTCCAAACTGGTCCAGTTTCTGCTGCAGTGGGGTCCTCTCAGGGTCAGTGGACGCCATCTCATCTCGAATTTTCCCAATCTCTGTCTGCACCCCTGTTGCCACGACAACCCCGATGGCTCGACCCGCGGCGATGTTGGTTCCCTGGAGGGGGGAGGGGGTTAATGGGCATAACTTCACTGTGCCATGGTGCTGATTTGGTTCTCTCCTTAGACAGCAGGCTCTGCTCTGATGTCCAGCAGACCCCAGAGAACCACACCAACAAAGGCTACCTGCAGGTCTGCAGCCTGTCTGACCGACTCCTAAATAAAACATCAGTGGCTGTTGTTCTTTGACCACAGACTACCTGGTGACTCAGCAGCCTTTGAGGTGGACAAAAATAAAACACACACACACACACACACACACACACACACACACACACCTTAACTGTGGATGCTTTGTCCACTTGCACACAGTGGCTGTCGTCCACAGAACAGTACAACCTGCAGTCTGCATATTATGCGTGTATATACAATATGTTCATGTCATTAGCACCTTTTTAAAATCCTTGTTTAAATTACATTTACATTTTGAATATTGTCTCACCTTCCTTTTGTTATCCCACAGTGATAGAGGGATTATGAAGCTCGTCTTTTCACCACAAACAACATTTTTATCGCCTTATTTCAGAAATAAATACATTGAATTAAAGAAGTGATTCCTGAAAGTGAGCACTTGAGTATTTCCTAGTTTATTTAAATAGGTGGTTTGTGTCTTCTTACTTGATCCAATCAGTACAACTTGCATATTTTAAGAAAAACTCTTGGGGTAGAGTTTAATGAGTTAGTCTGAGGAGATAAATTCTCTATACACTACAACTTCTTCCTCTTACAGCTGCTGCCTAGGAGGAGAAATAGGAAATACATCAGTACACCTTCAACTGAAAGTTAGTAAACACAAAGTTAGTTTTCATAGTTAAAAAGAAAAAGATCCAGTTGATATCCAAACTAGAAAAAAACAGTTCGGGAACTATTTTCAGTGGCGGATTATCCCACAGTTGTGGGTGTTTGGGCCAACAGCACAGTGTGTGTGGGAGTCAAAATAAACTACAATGTGTGTGTTTGTGGTAATACTGCAACATGTCATCCAGTGCAACAGTGTGGCTTGTTGATGTTGGCAATAAGAAAAATACAGAATATCAAGCATAGTTTGAAGGATAGGGTTGTATGTCTGTGTGCCACTCACTTTGATGTTCTCCTGATTGTGTGTTGTGTGTTGATTGTATGTGACAGATGTGGCTGTTGAGACTCACAGAGAACAGCATGTTCTTCTTGTCCTGGTTTACAGCCCTGGGATCTGGTACAGGGTCTGTGTGTTTGAGCACGGACACAGACTCCCCCGTCAGGATGGACTGGTCCACTCTGAGTGTGGTGGAACGGATGGACGTCAGCCTGATGTCGGCCGGGACCTTATCACCAACTGGGGGTTCACAGTGGGGGGACAGAGACAAAACAACAAACAAACAATTGAAGTTAATTTTTCATTTCTGTGTTTAGATTATTACAGATATAAAAACCTGTCCAGGGTGTACCCGGCCTCTTGCCCACTGACAGCTGGGACAGGCTCCAGCAGACTCCTGCAACCCAAGTGTGGAGAAAGCAGGTGTAGAAGATGACTGACTGACTGACAAATGTAAAAAGTGTGTTTAGTTTGGTTTCATCTCCTTCCACTTCAAAAATAAACTAGAATTAACCCTTTAATTCAGAGCGTGATGTCAATGACAGCTCTGCACATGCGTCTGTGGTTTACCGTAATTCGGAAAAATGGCAACGGCTCCTGAGAGCTGAGATGTTGTACTTTACAGTGAATATGGTGTCATTACGGTAATTTCACCGGCACCTCTCCCAGAAGCTGGCAAAGTAGGTTATTTATTATATGCTACATGTTGTAAGTAATAACAGTGACGATGAAGCAAGAATAGCAGAAAAACACAAAAACACATTTTGATTTTAGAGTTTCAGTGCAACAAAAACACTGCAACTGCAAATAAATGCAGTCCAGGTGGAAATTTGGAGGCTCAGGTGTTAAAGGGTTAAACAATAACAAGAAGATGTCTGTGAAGATTCTTTGTCATCCAGCTCATGGTTATCCAAGTGACGCTGAGTCAGGGCAACTGGTATTGTCTCTCATCCAAGAGGCTCTCCAGTTCTGAAATGATCTGCAGTCCAGCTGCCCTGACTCAGCGTCACTTCAATAACACTAAGCATGAATCCAGTTTTCAGTTCAGTAGCAACATATTCACAATATAAAATCTTTTTTAACTTAAACACATTAAAAGCAAATGCTGAGCTTCTCCTGGTTTTTTCTTATATCATAAAAATATAAGCATGACAACAACTACACCAACAAACCGACCACGTAAAAAAGAAAAGGGCAGCGAGGCAAGACTCTTCCTCAGGAAAAACACCTGTCACATAAATTGTCATATGAATTGTAACTGTATGTGTTATGTTGCTTGTTAGTATCAGCATGGTTCTGTGTATGAGCAGAGACTGTGTGATACTGGGGAAAGAAATCCTCAAGTTTAGATCCATCTAATGATGGAGGTGCGATCTTACACACAGATCACACACAGGGGGAACAAATCACCACAGACTCATTTAGGCCCCGTCCACACAGAGGCGAAACGAATACGTCTGCCCCGAAAACAGATATTTATATCTGCATCCACACGAAAATGCCAAAAACGCTGTAGTCAATATGCCAGGCCTGTATGTGGCGCTGTAACGCTGCCACAGAAACACACCAAAACAAGGAAGAAGACACGGAGCATGTGCATTAAACTTGTACGAGGTAAAACCAACACCCACAACAACACACACTTGTTGCTCACAGTAGTTGTGTAGTTTCAGAAGATTTTGCTGTAAAAGTCAAAACAAGCCCAGTAGCTGCTGCAGCACTAACGCGACGCTGTGTTCTGCCATTTTTACTGTTGTTGTCGGGGTTACGCAGGCGAGTTAAGGGTCAGAGGCGGGGCTACAGCGGCAGCGTTTGAGGAGCATCGGGTGGCGTCTTCAGACTTTCCCACTCTGGGACCCGGTTTCAAAAAGTATCGGTTTCGGCTGCCAAATCTCTGTCTCCGTATGGACGCAAGGCATAAACGATAAAAAACTTTGCCGTTTACAGTGAAACGGTAGACGGCGCCTTAAACAAGCGGCCAAGTGCTACTTGTCCTGATTGTGTCAAAGCTGCAAGTCGTGAACGTGCCTCTCCACATGCTGCAGTCGGCAAACTGTACAGTGTGACCTGCATCTGGTGACTGACCGACATCTGAAATCATCCTATTGACCAGAGAGACTTGTCCTAAGTCAGACAAAGACTGACGGCACTGCCAGTGTAGACACACACAAGGGTAACAACAGATGATCACTTTAATTTAGCAGATGTGAAATAATGAGGAATAACAGGTCAAGCAATGAAGTTTCTCTTCTGTGAGGTCCTGCGGGAACCGGCTGTGTTGTGTGGGTGACTAGCGCTAGCTAACGTTATTCATGATGCCGATGAGCTAAAGGCACCTTGTAGTGTTTACATCTGTTGTTCAGGACATACAAGCAGGAATTATTTCAAACTTCAATAGTTTTTTTATTGTTTTTATTATCTGCTGCCTTTTGGTAGTGAGTAGTTATTTTGTCACATTACATAGCATAAGTCCAGTGTTGAAATGAGTCTCACAGAGCTGATCTAAACAATTTACACTATGCTAGAGTTACTTGTTTAACTCACAAAACAGTGTTCATCTCACACGAGGAGGCATTCAGAGAAATAACCGTGTTAGGAATAACACATTTTACTATTTGAGGAGTGTTACTTTAGACTACACTGTCAAACTATCGAAACCGAATATGTGTTAAATGAACTGCAATAGTAAATGTTTCAGCAAGCTTTTCATTTATCATTTTAACTGCATGACACAACAATAATGGAACCAACTTGTCTGACCTAAGGACTGAAATACCACTTGTTAATTTCATGCTGTGACAATCAAAATGGCTGCAGTGGAAAAGGTCTCTTGTACAAACAAAATGTGTATTTCCACATCTGGCAAACACACGGCCCTCTCAGCAGTAAAAGGCTTCACACAGATCAGAATACTAATGTGTCGGCCTAACAGGGATATAAAAGGGATCATGTGGATATTACCTTATAATCCATCCTGAAACACTGACACATGTTTCGTGATTGTCTGTTGGCTTTTTTTCACAGTTAGCGCAACAGGAAACTCTAACAGCGTTGTCTGAGTTGTTTGGTTTGTACATTCTACAGTAATTCTGCAGGTGTAAAAACACCACGTACATGTATATGTCTTTGCTGAATAAAATCTCTCACGTATGACTAAAATGTTATATCAAAGTCAAAATATATCAAAAGGAAGTCATGTCAAGTCAAGCACTTAAAGCAAGTCAAACTGTCTGCTTCATACAAATAAGGACCGCGCTGAAGAAATCTTTTATACATGTTAGTAAGACAACATAGTGAGAAATGGGGAGGCTGCAGTGGACATATTAGACTTTTGGTTCATCATTACACTGAATTAAAGGCTGATGTATTAATTCTAAAATCTATTAAATCCACAGCAAGAAATCCTTGACAGTGGTAAACACCGTATAAAAGAGTTTTAGAAAGTACCTGGTAATGATTTCAGGGGAAAGGTGTTAAAACATTTTCGTTTTCATCTCCGTGTGGACGGGGCCTATAAAATAGTGTTATAAATAGTGTTTATTAAAGTTTGTGTGAAACTAAATCCATTAGATGTGCCAAATGTCAATATTGGTCAGTGAGTATGAAGATGAGAGAAGAGGAGAAGGTTGTCTCCTAGATAAGTGAAGGATTCAGGGTCTCATTTGTTTTCTGCATGATTTTGATTTTGGGTTTAAAACAAACTGATTGACTTGACTGTACAACTGTGTCAGTCTCACCCACACTTGGTGTTATTTTTATGCCTGTTTTTCTGGCTCTAGGGCAGAAAGGTGAATTCTTACAATATGTCTACATCATGCAGGCTAAAAAGAAACAATCAGAGGCTTTCTTCTCACCCATGAACCCTGAACAACAACAGACCTGTTGACATTTATTACATCATGAGCGTGACTGAGAGGTCAGGAGCCAGGGTCCCTCAGGCTGCCTCTGACAGCACACATCACAACTGCTAATGTAGACAGAAGTGTCCTACTGTGTAAGGCCCTGTGTCCACAGGCAGCTGTTTTTTTCAATCTAAATAAAACAGCTCAGAGTTGACAGTGCTGAATGTCCTGACTACACAACAGGACTGGGCGATAAATCGATTTTATTGATTAATTTGAATTTGTAGTCTAGGTCGATTTCTTCTAAGCAAAATCGATTTCCTCTTTAACATGCAGCACCAGCGCTCTCCGCGGGGCTTCTGTAATTCAGCGTGGGCTCCCCTGTTACTGCTACACTTGATATGCAAACAACATGGCAGCGAACAGAACTCGCTCCCAAGAAAGTCTTAGACAGGCTTGTCTGTGTTGCTAAAAACGTTTAGGAAAAAACAATCCTCATGCACCACTATTTGATGCTGTTGATTATGCAGTGAACACAGAAGTTTAATGTTGTTCACACAGTAGGCCTTTCAGTGCGGCTGTCAGCTGCAGTCGACCAACAACCTAACTAGCCTCCAGTGGTGTAGTGTTGTGTATGGACCATATGGATGCGTCATGGACAGAGGTCCACGTGCTTGTGTTTATTTTTTCATGCAAATTTACCCGAATGAAATCAGCTTCCACGGGACTTAGCAGTGATACTCCTGCTCGTAACAATTTGTGACTTTCAGCATAATGGCAGGATGTAATATCTATGGAGGTATTTCTGACTCAAAATGATTGAGAGTGGAATGTTCAAGTTTGAGAGAGCAATCTCCATATTAGAGAAAAGAACAAATGACTGAAAGTGGGATATTCGTATTTGAGAGAAGAATTTTACATTTTGCTCTCTTTCAAGACACAAACATCGCTCACATGCTAGCTATCAATCAATCAATCAATCAACTTTATTTATAAAGCACTTTCTATCAGCCACAGCTGAACCAAAGTGCTGTACAACCAAAGCAAATATGTGTTTGTAAAACACACAATAAAAAAGCAGCGCATAAAATAAATTAAACAATAAAATCACTGAAATAAATAAAATACAGTAAAACCACAATAGAAGAATAAAAGCAAATAAAATAAATCCGTAAAATCCAATGAAATCAATAAAATCAATAAAATCAGTGCCTCAAGCCGGGCGGAATGCCAAGGAGTAAAAATGGGTTTTAAGATTAGATTTAAAAATGGACAGTGAAGGGGCCTGTCCAAGGTGCAAAGGCAAGCTATTCCAAAGCTTTGGAGCTGCAACAGAGAAGGCTCTGTCCCCTCTGAGTCTCCTCTTTGCTTTCGGTACCTCCAGGAGCAGCTGGTCTGCTGACCTGAGAGACCGAGCAGGACAGTAAGGGTGGAGCAGCTCAGCGAGGTAAGGCGGGGCAAGACCATGTAGTGATTTAAAAACCAATAAAAGGATTTTAAAATACACTCTAAAATGCACGGGTAGCCAGTGGAGAGAGGCCAGAACAGGAGTAATGTGGTCTCTTTTCCTAGTTCCAGTTAAAAGGCGTGCAGCGGCGTTTTGCACCAGCTGCAGCCGAGACAAAGAAGACTGGCTGACTCCAATGTACAGTGCATTACA
>OOFC01019388.1:0-12355 GCA_900323345.1 Pseudochromis fuscus
ACGGACGCCATTCAGCAGAGGCTGAGGCAGATCGAGGCGGGACACCAGATGGAGGTGGAGACTCTGAAGAAGCAGGTGCAAGAGCTGTGGAGCCGCCTGGAGAATCAGCAGCACATCGGCTCCCACAGGATCAACGGAGACGTGGGAGATGAGGTGGTAAGATACTGAAAGTTTGATCTGTTTACAACTTACAGATGACTTCAGCCCGATGACCTCATTGACATTTGCTAGTGATTGAGATCGTCTTTGTCTCCTTCTGTTTAGACCTCGATGACGGACTCTGAGTACAACCTGGACCCAAACTGTTTGTCGCGCTGCAGCACGGAGCTCTTCTCTGAGGCCAGCTGGGAGCAGGTGGACAAGCAGGACACGGAGGTACGGACAGAGCCCTCAGACCAGAGTCTGTATTTGTCTGTAGCTTGAATTTCCTCCACCACAGATGATGTGTGTGGATGAACTGCATGGTAGCTGTGATCTGACGCTGTCCCAACATCATGCAGGTCACCCGCTGGTACCCCGATCATCTGGCAGCCCAGTGTTACGGCTGTGAGAGCAGGTTCTGGCTCGCCACCAGGAAGCATCACTGCAGGTCAGTACTGAGTCCATGGAGCTGCCGACTCTCAAACCTTCAGTCAGTACCATCAACCAATCGTGTCTGTTCTGCTGAGGACAGTCTTCTGTTGATGCTCTTGTATTGTAGATAGAGTTGAGGTGACTTTCAGTTCATGCATCAGAATGATTCTGAAATTCATTTTCGCTGACCCACATCAAAATCAGACAGTTGACTCATTTTGGTCTTCACTTGGAAGTTGCTTATTTCTGTTAATATGTATATTCAGGTCTCCATTTAGTACATATGAGCAAAGGCATCTATTCTCCCATCCCAACAAATGTGCTGAATACCATAGAATCTTGTGCAGTACTTATTGTAATTTGTATTAAAGTATGAATGTGTGTTTTTTTTTGTTTTTTTTTTTAAAGCTTCCTACAAACCCCATAATACATTTTGATTGCACCTCTTTATTTGACCCTCCCTTCCTGGTAAACATGCACACCTACAGGTTGTTGCAGGGTTCAGCCCCGCCCTGTAATCTTCCTCAGCAGCTCTCTCAGGTGAACTGTAGCACTCCTTGATGATTGGTGGACAGTTTGAGTAATAACTCTGTTGGATGGACCTGCTGATCTACATTGATGTGTCTGGATGAGTTGAATTTGGTGAATATTATAGTTATAGTTTTGTGTGTCCCTTCATCAGCTGCTGGTGTTTCCTCACACCACTGTTGTGTGCACTGTGCCTCCTCCTCTGTGTGGCAGGTCGGCTCCAGTTAAACACCACCCAGTGGAGTAATTGTAGATGTCCACTTGTAAACATATTAGTGTGAAGTGATTTCAGCTGTGGACTCAGACATAGGCAGTGTGAGGCAGACAGTGTGAGCACAGGTCTTCAGCAAGAAGTGTGTATTAGTGTGTGTGTGTGTGTGTTTTCTCCACTGTTCAGGCAGTTCTTATCCATTGTCTGCCCCTCTCCTCCTCTACAGTGGCAGGGAGCCTGTCCAGGAGGTCTGGTGAGATCCGGCTCCCCTGTCCCGCCCCCACCCTCCACCCTTTTTTAACCTGGCATCGCTTCACCCTCCTCCTCGTGATCCTAACCCTGACTCCTCCCCTTTACTCACCCGCTGCATCTGGGTTCCCCTCCATTCTGTTTTAGCTCTCAGGGAAAATTTCACCTCATCCCTGAGATGTATTGACCCCAGTGTGCGTCCTGCAGCCGGCAGTGTGTTTCCATTGAGCGGTTTTTAATTGGCTATGACTCTGAGCACGGTGCTGTCAGTGGCTGTGATTGGTCGAGGGCTGATTGTCATGTGAAAAAATGAAATATGAAAAATAAAAGAAAGCAAAGCAAAACATAATGGACCCTTTTCAGCCTCAACCCTCCTCCTCCCGTAGCACCACATCAGCACCCTGCGCCCCCACCACCCACACACCCTGGCAGCATGCTGCCCCACACCAGCCCCCTGCATCTCACCTCCCAGCAGCAGCATGGTATCAGAGGCCACACGGTGGTGCTGCAGAAGGCTGGAGACTCACAGGGAACTAGATGATTTTTAATTTTCATTTTTATTTCCACTCAGGGTGAGTACAGGCAGGTAAACCAGGAGCACCGTATGTGTCAGTGTGTGAGCATGGCCTTACATCTGAATCTGAGCATGGGTTTCTGAAACCTCCAGTGTGACCTGCCTTCTTGTCCAGTGATGGTAACATGTTTTTAACGGGCTGAACAGTGAAGTCGATCACCCGCTGTGTGTTGGAGCACCTCTGCTGAGTCGGCATGTAGTGAAACATCACAGCTGAGTGGATCTGTGAACAGGACACAAGTCTCACACCTTCTTCTTTCCACCCGGTTTGTCCTGCGTCCCCTGGTGGTCCAGCTGTCTTCACATCAGCACTGTGTTCTTGTTTAATTTATCTCCAATCAAATGTGGAATGATAGTAAACTCAGCATGAGGTAGTGTTACTTCAATTTTTAGGTTTATCTAAACATCCAATGAACTCCTGTAGGCTCTGACATGAAGTAGAAGTTTTATGACAAATTTAAACCAAAAATGTGATTAGTAACTTTAACTATTTTACCAACTCCGTCCACTGGTAGTTTCAGATGTAGTATTTTTGCATTTCAAAGTTAGAGGACAAAAGTCCCATCAAACTACAACAATTAGCTTCTTTGGATGTGTGGACTTTGCTCATAATTGACTTCTGTTTCCAACTGATTTCATTTCATTGTAGACCCTAATTCATCATGTTTAGGGTTTACTTTTAAATTTAAATAAACGTACCAAGAGGTCTTGATTTATTTATTTTTTTTCTAAATTCATACATGTATATTTGATCTCTGTGCCATTTGAGTTCATGCACACCCGCCAGTTAACAGGAGAAAAAATCAAATCCAGGGTTGTGCGACATCTTCCCAACCAGACCAGGGTTTTAATGTGCTGTGTTCATGTTTGATGAGCCACCAGGAGATGCATGGTAACTGCAGGTGTGAAGAGGCTCTGTCTGAGACTCCCTCACTAACCTGTCTGCTTCCCCCCCCCCACAGGAACTGCGGTAACGTGTTCTGCGCCAGCTGTTGTGACCAGAAGATCCCAGTGCCAAGCCAGCAGCTGTTCGAGCCCACCCGAGTCTGTAAGACCTGCTACAGCAGCCTCCAGCTCAGCTCGGTTCCTCTGGACCTGGAGCTGGAGAAGCCCATCACAGCCAGCTCCAACTGAGGCTCAGAAGGACCAGGACCGGGGCCGAGAGGGGAGTCGGGCTGAGCTGCCAGCCGCTGACACGGGCGCACTGCTGAAGAGCAGAGGAGCTACACAGAATGTCCACGTACTTTGTGTGTGTGTGTGTCTGCTGCAGGTCTGGAGTTTAATGTGTATATACAGAGGATACGGTGGAGGAGGAGCGGACTGACGTGTTTGGCTAGATGCCGAGTGTTCTGATTGGTGGGTGTGCACAGTAAGTGTGAGTATGTGTGTGTGAGTGTGTGGCCACACAATGATGGGACTGCACTCCGAGGACGGAGGAGTGAGAATGGACATCCTGGTGCCTTGAGGCCAGGCAGGCAGAGAAGGTCGTCTCACTGTGTTCTCTGAAGTCTCCTGGAGGACTTGGGTCCACTCAGTTATGTCCCTGCTCGTCCAGGTTTCTCAGCAGCTCTGGAAACACCATCATCTCCCAGCTTTGGACTCTTCTCTGGAGGAAAATATCCAGGCACTCATGAGACTTTCCCTCACTGCTGCAAATATCCAGAAACTCCAGCCAGGCTCACAGATGTTGTCTAGGTAGCTTAAAGGGTCATTTCACCCAAATGACAAAAAGAGCACTTACCTGTCGTGACACTTTACCATGTATCTGCATTTGATAGTTTGATTTCTGGAGATTTTAGTATTTTCTTCATAAGTTAATTTGCACATCATATTATGGATTAATGAGTTCTCTGTAAACAGCTGGAACGTCTCAGAACCCACGATTACATTTTCAAACAGTCGCATACCAAACAAGAAAGATAATTAGGCCAATAACAGACAACAAGAAAAAGAGAAGCTTGACTCAGAGAGCAGCACTTTCCCATGACAGATTATCAATTAATTCTGGGATTTGATTATTCAGTCATGAAAGAATTAATTGGTGTTTGAAGCTCAGAGCACGAAAGAAAGTTGTTTAAATCCTCTAGTTCAGCACTTACATAGAAGAAATGCACAAATTCTCTAAATCAAAGACTCGAGCATCAAACTGTTACTCTCCAAGGACATCAGGATCCTACATTACCCATAATGCACTGGGGGTATCGTCACAGCTGCAGTGTGTCATCACTCTGGATATTTTATTATTTTGGGTGAACTGAGCCTTTAACAAACTGTGGCCTGAATCTCAACCCAGCACATCTGCTTGCTTTATTTTGAGTGAGTTTTTTTTTTTTTTTCTCCTTCAGCTTTTCACACAGGAGAGCACCAGCCTGTGTGTATATGTGTGTGTGTGTGTGTGTGTGTGTGTGTGTGTATACATACCTTATAAACAGCTAATTATCATACAAACACAAAATGGAAACAAAAAAAAAAAGTGACGAGCGGTAGTGTCAGGTTTGTGTTTGGTTGAGATTCAGGTCGCGGTGCAGGGGGAGCAGCTGGACTCCTGAGGGTTCACGTGGTTTTCAAGGTCTGCCTTTGTGTCGGGATATAGGAAGAGAAGAGTATATATATAAATATATATATTTTTTGCACCCATGTGAAGTAGAGCAGTAGTTGGAGAGAAGACTTTCGACCCTTTAACAGCTGACGGCCACTCGGCTCTCCCTCGCTGACAGACTGCTACGACCCGTCTGCTCTCAGTGGAGTCCGATGTGTTGTGGCGTTGTCAGTTTGCGTCAGACGAGCTGCAGGTTGTTGACTGACTGACTGTGTAATCTCGCCTGTTAGCCAAACCTTCATGCCCTTCATTCACAACAGCCCCCTTTTTTATTTTATTATTATTGGGGTTTTTTTGTTGTTTTTTTTTTTTTTACCCAGCAGGCACTGGGAGCTGGACGTCTCGCTCACTTTTCAGTCCTCTGCTGGAAGTTAGAAGTGGAGGTGAGAGTTTCCCACCAAATTGTAAACCCGACACAATCTCCCTGATTTGTTTTCGCTCACTGATCTCCACCCTGATTGGCTGAAACCTGGAGGAGAGCAGCGGCAGCAGAAAGGGCTCTGGGCATTTTTTTGTTCCCCCCTAAAAGTCTGTAACTCTACATGAAAGATTCACTGAGACGCCCACTCTGCCTCACCCATTCAATGACCTCCTCACACACACACACACACACATACACACACACACGTTTTTGTAATATAAATGAATAAAATAATATATTCAGATACCTATATACCATTTAAGAAAATTGTATAGAATCCTTGAATAGTGGCACTTAATTAGTCACCAAAAATTTTCTTTTGTTAATTTTTGTTTTCTTATGTTGTTACTTGCAGAAAAAGACGTATATTTTCCACCTGTTGCAGAGGACAGGTGTTTTTGTTGTCGTTTTGGACTAGAGAAGCAGGGTGTCCTGTTTTGATGCTGCAGTGGTTTTCCCTTCTAAATGCGATCCTCACTTTATTTATTACGTTTGTTGTTGAATTGCTCGTTTTCATAATCCAGACAATTCAATTGCCACGGGATAATCAGTGTTTATGAGATGGGGGAATGAGAGATTGTCAACGTCATTTCAGGAGATTCTGTGTCAGCCAATCACAGCAGGATGTCACGATGTCCTGATGATGAGTGTGAGGGGTGCGGGTGGGGGGTGAACAGTCAGAGGTGTCATCTAGCATTAAAAGACAAAGTGTCTGTAGCCAATGAGACGTCTATGCACTGAGAGAACAGTGGTCCAAAACAAGCAGCCTCAACCCAAAATCCAAGCCCCCCCATCAAAACAAAACAAAACAAAACATGACTCCATTCAAACCCATCTACAAACACTACCTCTACTTTGTACACACACTCGTTCATGTACACACACGCACACACGCCAAGCTTGTAGTTGCTGAGTGTTTTTCACATTGACATCATGGAGAATGCCCTTCTCTTATTATTGAAAATCAGTTTTTCCGATGATCAGCTGGATTGTTAAAGGTACAGCACGCAGACATGTAGACGAGGTTCATGACCATCCTTTCTGTCCAGACTGCCAGTCTTTGTGTTCCTCATCACTGGCTCGTCGTGGCGGCGGCGGCCCCACCGGTGCCAGAGAGTGACTGTGGTGAGTGTTGACCATCAGAGGAGGCGCTGTTTGATCGCATTGGAGCTGCTGCGGCGGTACATTCAGCAGATGGTCGTGGTGAAGCTGCTGTTGAAGGTTTTCAGGGTTGAAGTGTTTGTTTTTGGCCTCCTGTGGATGTGGTGTGTAATTCAACAGCTCCACCTCCAGTCCCTCAGAGCAGGGAAAATATGTTGTCACCCCTTTCGTTCTTCCAAATTTAATATTTCTAAAAGCACTTGAACAAGTGGCGCCATGGTAACGAGATTGGCGATAACCATCCAAACATGAAATTAAATTGGTTTTGAATTAATTTGACACGTTGTTCAGAGTGCAGCAAATTCTGTTTTGACCCTGATGAGCCTCTCTGATCCAAATCTGTTTTCTCTGAATACGCAGAGATTGAGATTTTCAGGAACTTGCAGCTGATTTATTCTGAAGTTTCACACTTGCCCCCCCCCTTTCTTTTTTTTTTTTTTTTAATTCAGACCATCAGGTGTCAGCAGAGCTCTGCAGACTTGTCTGATGGAGACGTGTAACATCCTTCTCTGAGCCCAGTGTGAGGCCACCGCGCTTTGCTTTCCCCCACAGACACAGTGACAGCCAGCAGCATGAATCCTCACTCTGTATTTTCACTCATCACAGGCATGTGGGGCACCACAGTTGTCTTGTTCAACAATCCATGAATGTGAAATGTCTAAAAGAGAAAAAAAAAGGCTATTTTTTGCACATGACATTAAGTAGACACTGCCACAGAGTGCATCGAAATAAAGCTGAATCTGAAAGTGTGCTGTGCTCTTCAGTATTGTCCACAGCGTGGTGGGAGCTGGTGCTGTGGAGCGTCCTGATGGCAGGGTGTGTGTGGGAGGGTTTTGTAACGTGGGCATCACATGTTGCTGTGCTTTTATTTTTTTCTTCTTCCCTCCCAAGAAGTTCTGTTGGTCTGCAGATGTACTTTTTTCTTTCTTCACTCACGCTGACTCTATCAGAGGCATCACTGCAACGGCCCAGTAATCACTTGACGTGTGTGTGTGTGTGTGTGTGTGTATGCATTAAGCATTGGAGTGACAGTGAGTGTGTGTGTGTCTCTTTTGGTGGAGACTGGTGCCAAGCAGTTTTATTACGGGTCTCTCACAAAGGGATCACTCGTGCTTTTGTTTGATTTTCCTCCTTTTTTTTTTTTTTCTCCCCTTCTGTTTGATAAGCACTTTGAACCTTCTCATGTCTGTCAGAGGAGTGTGTAGCTGTACATAGCAATTTCCTGTAACAACAAGTGCTCCTTGTTCAGTCTGAATATTTTGTTTTGTTGGATTTACTTTTAAAGAGCATTACATTGTTGTAGAATTAAAGGAGAAATAAACTAGGTAAACCTACTGTGTTGTTTGCTAGCAGCACCTGATACCTGCTCTCACTCATACAAGCTGCCGTGTGGAAACTCTGCAGCTGGAGACACAGAGGAGAAAACAGTCAGACACTTCAATCATGTTTAATGCATGTACTGATATACAGCTCTAAAAATCAAGAAACTCTTAAGTTACTGTCTAACATCAACGTCTACTTATTGAATGCAAATTCAAGTGAATACATGACAGAAAAAGAACAACCAAGAGAAAGAATCAAGATCGAAAAGCGACGAGTGCTGCTCTAAGTTAGTCATGCTCACTGATGTGACGAATGGAGGTGGTCTTACTGCCTCTAAAGAAACAACACTAGAAAGTGACAACCCCTGACAGTTACTAGACTTCATATCACTGCACACAAACAGGACATGTGTACCATAATCAGCAGCAGCAGACTAAGAGCAAGCTGAGGCGGTTTCAGCCGGCCTGACTGATCAGAGGCAGAGCTGCAGGTTTCTTTATCTTTAGTTTTGCAAAAACAACACAAGGAACACTTGGAGCAGAAAACATTGCTTAATAATTGTTTTACAAAGTATGGCCGGACGACGACGGCAGTCAATAAAGCAATCATATGCAATTATATATCAAAGGCTATTTAGTCAAGAGGACCATACATTTGATCCAAAGAAAGAAGACTGGTCATGTAACAAGATCAAGTTTTTAAGTCCTGTTCAAATCCAATCTCATGTGCAAAGTGTCGCCTCCTCAGACCTCGTCCTTCTCATGGGTCATGTGACGAATTAAATGTTGGTTTGATTCTCTGAACAGAGAAAGAAAACCTAAACTTTCAGATTCTAATGAAAGGCTGATTTTGGATTTCTTAACCAACGACATCATTAATCTCCCTGCAACATCTTTAGAAACTCATTTTTAAAAAAAATAGACATGGCTTCACCAGCCGACTATTCCCTTTTATCTATAAAAACTCACACAGCAATATTTACAAGTTGGAGTGCGTATTAGAAAGTAGATTCTCTGGGTGTGTAGATCAGTGGAGGGCCCCTGCCACTAAATCTACTGAGGGATCACTCCCATGAAAGCACGTGTCAGAAAAGAGGATTGTCACAGGAGACAGCTCCCACTGCAGGATTGTGTGGTGTGTTGTACAATGAGGGACTGAGGCTGCACTATGTACAGGCAATGGGGGCTGACACTCAGCCCGAAGGATGTGTCTGTGTGTGTCTGTGTGCTTGCTCTCAGAGTGGATTAAGGGTTTCCCAAAGGTTTCTCTTCAGCCAGCAGTCGGGAGCAGTGCTGATCTGGATCTCACACTGACGACTGATCCCACACCTGCAAACCAAGAGAGAGGGCAAAGGTCAACGCTGTCAAACCGTTCCAGTCTGGATGTTTGTTTGCACATCATTAAAACTACTGAAGAAGAATCCAAGAAAGTTTCTCTCAGGTTCTGCTGCAAAGGTCGAGGTGCTCCTTGGTTTGTGGTGTATGTGCTCCAACCACCAGGACATCAAGGCAGAAAAAAATGTCAGAATCAAATGTCAGTGAGGTTATGTTTGTCTGTCTGTTAGCAGACAGACAAATAGGGGAGACAGGATGTTACCCAAGCAATAAATGAGTAAAATTTGGACAAAATCAGATGATTGGAACACCAAGAAAAAAAAGGAAAACCAAAGAAATATATGTTCTAACAAAGAAAAATACAACAGAGAACCAACAGGGGGCAGCAAACACCACCACTGCATCTATGAGCCGAAGAAGAAGGAGGGGGAAGTAGGCTTAAACTATAATGTTTTGGCTCTTTGGGTAAAGATGATAACTTTGTCACATCTTGATGAATTTAGCTGAAAAGCTACAAACATGCAGGATGATAATGTTTTACTTCTGAGACAGTTTGGTGAAGATCAGACAGGAAGTATTCAGAGGTTTGTGCTACCTCTGTTCTTCCTCCTGTCCATCCATCACTTAATGACAGAGCAACAGAAAAACTACTCAGCAGGTCTAGATTTTTATTTCATTATATTTTTGTCATGAAGGGAAAATGTTTAGTTAAGCTAATTAGACCTCAGCTGAACTGTCCGAGTGTTTTCTAGTTCAGTCCGTCCATAAAATGTCAATATTATGTCATAAAATTGCCTCAGTGTAGGATGCCAAAAAAGTTCTTAGTACAGTATGTTATTAAAAAGAATACGTTGTCATACTAACACACAGATGTGAAGATCTAGTACTGTGAAGAAAAGAGGATAAATGTTTTTATTATTAACATGTTATTACATCACAGGAGGCTCCTACACACCTTGTTAACAGGGGCGAGCTGTGTTCGGACAGACCCCGCATGGAGTCGAGTGCTGTCCCCGAATCTCCCAGGAGACCTTTCTCTGCGACTGTCCAGGACCCTGCCGGGGGACTTCTCCCTGTCCAGGGGTCGGGCAGGAGACTTGTCTCGTCTGAACTCCGTGCGACCCTCCCGGTAGCGATGCGGGGTGCTCGGCTCCCGGTGCAAGCCGTCGTGGCTGCCGGGGCCTGAGGACAAACGTTTGGAGATGTGCTCTGTGTAAGTGGGTGGGCCTCGCTTACTGGGACTACTGCAGAGAACACAGCAGAGAAAAGGAAAACAATGTCTTTCAGAAAGCAGGAAGAGTTTATGTCTTTACAGCAGATGGCGCTGTTTCCTGTCCAATAAAAAAAGTAATGAACCCTGCTGGTTACAGATCTCCCACTGTGTTTGAATAGTTTAAATGTTGTAGGTGAGTGTTTCTATCTCTGCAGCACAGTGTAATCCTCAAACTGAAGTAAAGAAGTGAAACATGAGGGGGTGAGCTGACCCTCGGCTGGAGCCGGTCCTCTGCAGCTCTCCGGACTCTCTGATCAGACTTCCCTTGCAGCAGATGACCCGCAGCTTGTTCTGGTAGGAGGAGGCGAGGTAAATGGCCCCGGAGGAGATGGCTGGCCCCAGGTAACGAGGGTTTGGGATGTCTAGGTGAGCCAGCACTGCAGGACTGGGAGCGGGAAGAGTGATGTAGGAAATACAGCAAACAACAACAATCAAAGAGTTTCAAATTACAAAGACCCCCGCTGATCTGACTCACCCCAGAGCAGCGTGTCCCTGAACCTCGATGACGTCCAGTGAGTTGAAGTAGGTGACAAACAGGTAGGGCTCTCTGTAGGCTGCACCACAGGAGGACGGGGACAGAGTCATTCACAGTATTCATAATAACACCTGTATTTACACAGTCCCTTTGGAAAACAAGCCGCAAAGTGTTTTTACAAAAACATAAAGGACACAAAAAAAGAAAGATTTACTCAACAAAAAGCAGCAAAAATCGAATTTACCAAATGACAAAGGCAGACGGCTCCATTTGATCTCCTCAGTGCGGCTTCTTCGTCCATACGTGTCCACAAACACTCCAAACTCTGTCATGGAAACAACACTTACTACAAACTCTACATGTGACCACAAGAGGGGACAGGGGGAGTCTGTGTGCTGACAGCTGAGGGTTCCCATCTTTACAAAACACATTATATCTACACAGACACCTGTGATCCTGAGTCAGTTACTCACAGAGTGGGCAACAGAAGAGAAAGATCATTAACACTGTGACAGTGACAGGTTCGTACGTCCTTCGTCCACCATGCTGAGCATCTAATCTGCTCCTGTAGTAAACAGAAGCAGAGCAGCTGTTTGAACTCACCATGGAAACACAGAAGGTACTCCTCCTTCTGCATGCTGCTCGCCACCTGCATGATGGCGATGGGGAAACTGTGAGATGAGGCAGCGAACACTGCTGAGGCCAGTGACACGTCGTTCTTGTCCAAAAATTCTGCAGCGGGTGAAGCAGAGGGCAGAGTTTGCATTGTGCACAAGTACACAGTCATCCAGTGAATACAATCAAAGAAATGAAGTCATACTGTCAAACAAGCCTGATGTTTGATCTAAAGGCAAATAGAAATCTTTCAGTTACGTCCTCACCCTCCAGCACAAACTGCTTCATTTCAATCTCGTAGAACTTGTTGGTGCCGATGATGATGCTGTAGCTGGTCAGGTGGATGCAGCTGCAGGGCTCCAGAGTTTCAATTTCCTGTGAGATAAAGGACGTAGAGGTGAGTGAAAGACTGGTGCAGTATAGTTGTGGACGTGTTGGTTCTGTGACAACACAGCTGACTGAATCCCTGTCAGTCATTCCTGCTGTGATGACACACCACTGATGTCATTTGGTTAAATTCAGCTTTTATTACCATATTTTCCACACTATAAGGTGCATCGGATTATAAGGTGCACCTTCAATGAATGGTCTATTTTAAAACTGTTTTCATATATAAGGTGCACCACATTATAAGGCGCATAGAATAGAAACTACTGTAGTGGCTGGAGTTGTGTTATCATCCATCTAGATGAAGCTGCACTAAAGTGAATGTCAACAAAACAGTCAGATAAGTCAGTCAGTCAAACTTTATTAATAGAAAACAAACCAACGTTCTGACAACTCTGTTCACTCCCACAACAAGCTAGTGCATTCACAATACGGTACCGTACGTACTGGTAGCTCTTACTGGTATTTGCGCCGCCTTGGATGAAAACATTGTATTTCCAACTCCATTTGTCACAGTTCAAAGCTACATGAACATCTGTTTTATTTTTTCTCCCGAGGTAACATCAGTGACGTAGTTTTATCTTTTACCAACAGCAAGGTACAACAGGTAGTGCAACTTTTTATCACCTAGT
>OOFC01019389.1:3225-18123 GCA_900323345.1 Pseudochromis fuscus
AATTAAAAAAAAAAAAAAAAAATCATTAAGTAATTATTGTTCAAAAAGAGGGATATTTAGGTGGTTAAATTGGTTGAGTCTTGAGTCTCATACACATTGGCAGTATCCTCACAATCGGCATCTTCATATCCAAATATGGTCACTTCTGGCTCCAAAAATCCAACATGGCGACGTTCAATTCCCGATCTTCTGGCTTCAAAATGTGAGTCCACCTTACATCATGTTGACATAACTGGTGTAGTTTAACTTGTGGTGTAGATCAGGGGTCCCAACCTTTTTTGCACGACGGACCGGTTTAATGTAAGCATTATTTTCCCGGGCCAGCCTTCAAGATGTGGCAGATAAATACAGCAAAAATAAAATAACACAACCGGCATAATGATGAAACCTCTAACCTTCCTCGGCTATTTGCGCTAGCAACATGATTCCAGCTGATTCTGAAAGCCGACAAATGGAGCATTTTGTATGTATTATATACATTACGGCAGTACTGCAGGGGAATGGAGTCATGCCGTGACGTGCAGCATTCTGTACATATTACCTACATTACGGTAGCGTACGGAAGCTCCACTTGTCGGCTTTCAGAATCAGCGGAATCAAGTGGCCAAAGAATTACGGTGATTTGATTGACATGTCACTTTCTGTCAGCAGCTAAATGTTCAGGGTACAAGGGGTAAGTGGCCTTTTCCCCTTTCCAAAGAAGCTATCCATAGACTTTTGTTTTTTTCACTCATTTTCACTAGTTTGTGGGCTTATTTTTTGGGTAATGTATCTGATATATTGTATCATGTGACTAAGACAAGCGTATTGACATATCAAGAGTAATTTTTCAAAATAAAACGTCTTTTAGACTCTAATAGTCAATACAACGGAAATAATATAAATTATTTATTCTTTCTGCTCAGCCTGGTAACAAACGCCTCACGGACCGTTACTGGTCCGCGGCCCGGTGGTTGGGGACCACTGGTGTAGATTATACAGAAGTATTAGAAGCTTAGCACAATAAAATGTTAGCAGCTACATTATGAACATAGGTGCCATTAAGGAGACTGACGGTGACACATCTTCTGAAATGGCCTACTACACTAAAAATCCAGGTTATTTTTTTTAAATACAGAGAATAAGAAAAAATATATAACTTTAGGGGAAATGAAGGAAAAAAGTGGAGTTCCTCGTCTTCTAGCAAACTCCCTGGTAGGTGTGTGTGTGTGTGTGCGCATGCTTTGGGTGATGTGGGGTTTGTATTTTACTGTTTCTGATCTGTTTATTTTAATCATTTAGACTGCTGAGGTTACTTTTTTTTTTACATTATTCTTTGTTTCTTGTCTTAGTTTTATGTTCAAAGCTGGAGTATCAGAAAATTATAAGCAATCACACAAAATGGCACAAAATACACACCTCACCGATGCCCATTTTTCTACTTTATACTCATACACACCCTTTTTTATGTGTTTTTTTTTTTTTCCTTTTTCATTTGTATTCATGCACGCGCATACACACACACACACAGAGCTCACTGACAGGTCATTTTACCACCATCTAACATAGCGAGAGCAGAGAGCAGATGCTAAATATGGAGGCAAACTGAGCAGAATATCAATGGCTTTCAAGATCATAGAACACAGACGAGCAGTGTGATGGTTCAGATGAGGCAATAAGGCAGAGCTTTTCAAAGACAGCTTCAAAACCTAAAGGTGGTTAATAGGAGGGTTGAAGTAAGTTTACTGTATAATACTGCCCTTTTTTCAATGACACTTTAACAAATCTATAAATACAATCAAATCTAAACACAACAACAGTAAACAAATACACCATCAAGCTTGCTAAGACGTCTTTTATCGATGTTTCCGTGACTTTGATGTACAAAGGGAACGAAGAGTAATGCAGCTACAAGGTAGTTACACCTTTGTGTGTTGGCAATGTCTGTGTTATCAAATCGCATGCAAGCATTTAGGTCGAATCCCATTTCTGATGTTTACCCCTCCCCCTCTTCCTCGACCCGAGCCCTTGAAATGGAGTCGCAAGAGGTAGGGGTTGAAATATCGCTCTGTGAAATGGGACAAGCCTTCGAGACCTGCTACACCATCAGTGATCGTCGATGGCGTTTTACAGGTGCGACAACTTTAGCGACAACAAACAATTCACCATCAGCAGCTGTAGTCCTCTGGGTGACAAACCCAGATTATCAAGTGACAGGCAATGTTCAATTTATGACGGGTACAACAGGACACATGAATGTTAAAACGATGCTAGCGTGAATAGCCTGAACAGACACACATACAACAATACATGAATGCTTGACTGCAGAGTTGGATTACTTGTGTTTTTTGGTACATTGGTCCTAAACAAGTGGCCTATAAATGGCAATAAACTGATGATCAAATGATTATTATAAGTTATTTGTGTTCCTTTCACCACCACTGCAGCATTTGCGTCCATATTGCTGGTGACTCGCACAAAATTATGGGATATTTCTCACACCCCTCTGTTTGTAGTGTGGTCCTGGAAAATCTCCAGACAGCCCTTCCTCTTGGCTCTCCCCCTTCAACTCATCAAGAATCAGGACACCCCTACCTCTTTATGTGAACACCCAAAATGGGGTGGTAGGGCTATACGCTAAGACCAAGGGGTGAATTGGGATTGGGTCTCAGCCTGCATGAGATGATAGCCTTGAATATTGGAAGGTACCTGCATTTGACTTCTGTATTATCTGTCACTAAGTTGGATATCCTGAATCTTTTTAAACAGCCTACCTCTTTGAGATATGAAGCGAGCTTTAGAAAGCAGTCGGTTGTGGAGGAGCACAGAGTGTTTTAGCATCAGGTAGAAAAACAGTATCATGACCTTCATTTCATTTGTTCTGTTCCCCTCTGCTTTCTCATCCCAGTACAGTTTTAATTCAGTTATTGTTTCATCACTCTCTGTTTACTCTTTCCTGGCTAGCTTTGACCACATTTGCACACACGCTGCTAAGTAACAGCGAGCAAAACAAACAGCTGCAGTTTGAGAGGTCACAGAATCTAAATGGGCTACATGGACTTCAAACAAAATTCAAAATTGTTCACTGAGTCTTGTGTATTTATGTGGATGATGAACACAACATTACATGAAAGATTCTTAAACACATTTAAATGGATAACACGTTGTTTCACAGACACTGCAGATGTCACCTTGTGACTGTAAAACTGTATCGTTTAAGCAGCACTTCATTAGTGGCTGATGCATATGAACACACACTGTGTTATAAGGAGGGGAGATTAAAAAGCAGAAGGCAAATTAAACAACTGAAGAGCAAAATTTTGTAACTCAATGGGCACCAAATTGCTCTTCCATTAATTAAACTGAAAAGATGAATTAAGTAATTCCAGTTTACAAATTATAAATACAAGTTAGCAAATTATTACTTTGAGATTACAAATAATTTTCCCCTCCCCTAAGTCCTACCAGGGTTAATAGGCTGTTCATTTGCTGGTGGATTTTTTTTTGGCCTATTACCAATTGACATATAATATTTCAAGATGGAGCCCTGGTGGTTTATAAAAGCCACTCTGCAAAAGTTTCCTATAATTTTAAGTGCCTCATTGAAGCCAGCAGCACCTGCCTCATGGGACTTAACTGCAGCAGGATATCATACCACAGAGTATCCTCTTGTGTATTACTGTTTTGATAGCAAGCTACACAACACAGTGTTGAGCTAAAAAGCCCACATAAATAGGAGGAAAGACAATTTAAGATAAAATATAATTACCACGGTGCTGTCACTGCTAAGGGTGTTTGTGTGTGCAGCCGCTTTTGTGTGTTTTATGTTTTTAAGGGGAAGTGGGGCTGCCTTTTATGAAGATAATTAATACTTTCAATGTCTAAAATCCCCCTGTGTTGTGTCTGTTTGTGTGCGCTCATGCAAAGCACAGCCCTGACATGTGCATGTTGCAAGTGCCAACGTACAAAAAAGATGTGCCACGCCGGCACTGCTGTCACTGATGTCAACCACGAGTTTTAAGTACGTGTGTGATAAATAAACAGTTGGTATGATCGTGATTACTGCCATTAGAAGCTGCTGGTAATCTGTGTGCATTCACCTATGCTCACAACGCCGCACTGAGTGTCTACAAAATGATCAGCTGTCCTACCATTGTCACATCTCTGTTCCGCGTCTCACTGATTAGATGCCTTTGGGTCTCCGATGTGAGTAATGATTTCCTAATAACCTGCAGCTTGTTAGCTCAGCTGGCTTGGAAACTGACTGCCAAAGTGTCTACATCCTGTTTGATGTGTGTGTCTCTGTGTACTCGCCACTAAAACACAAAAGTACAGACTGTCAGTTTCAATTTGATAATACTTTGATCAATATTGAATGAATTGTTGAAAAAAGTGACATAATTTTTGCATCACTGCCCACATTTTGAGCTGCCAAGAGTGCTTTTCATTCTAGGCATTGGAAATGCACATCATGTTCAGACTTCTAGGGATCTGCTTGCTATGAATATAACTATAGTCTTGATAACTTATTTTAGAAAGCTCTTAGTATATATTCCCTTTGAGATAACTAAAGAAACGGTAGCGAGAAAAAATATATATACTGGATAGCAATGACAGAATTCCTTCTTTGCATGAACTAAAAGAACTGACTTTGCTGGGATATAGTACGAGTGAACTACTCTTTATAGTATTGTAAGGCAGGGGTCTCCAACCTTTTTTGCACCATGGACCAGTTTAATGTAAGCATTATTTTCACGGACTGGCCTTCAAGGTGTGGCAGATGAATACACCAAAAATAAAATAACACGACCGGCATAAAAAACCGTTTCCCCTTTGCAAAGAAGCTCTCCAAAGATGTTTGTTTTTTTAGTTTGCAGACCTATTTTCTGGGGAATGCATCTGATCACATGACCGAGACAAGCATATTGACCTATGAAGACCTGTGAATCCAGTCATTTTTCAAAATAAAACGTCTTTCAGACTCTAATAATCAATACAACGTAAATTATATAAATGATTAATTCTTTCTGTGCAGCCCGGTAACAAATGCCTCACAGACCAGTACCGGGCCCTGGCCCAGTGGCTGGGGATGACTGTTGTAAAGGATTTAAACAGTGTTTACAAGAGAGTTGTGGGAGAGATGATGATTGGACATGATTTGAACTGTCTCTCTTTATAGCATAAAGACAATAATGAAATTCAAGAGTAGTTTTGATGAGTTATTTCTAGAGGTTCCTACTCAACATTCCTGCAAATGAAAAAAAATATATGTATGTTTTTTGTGTCTATTGATTGTGTTTTCATGGTCGTTGTCCTTGTGTCCTTTGGAGCTGAACTAGAGGAGGACTTGACATCAGTCATGAAACTCTCCGTCATTCTGATGCTAGCAGCTAAAGTCACTTGTTCTTATTAGTGATCTGGTGGTTGATCTGAAAATCATTTCACCGTTAAGTAGATATTCAACTTCAAAAAGAGAAATATTTACACATTTGCCTTTGATTCAAGGGTCAAACCCGCCTCCTCACTCTTCAATTCATATCCAAATATGGTCACATCTGGCTCCCAAAAACCAACATGGTGACATTTAAACACCAAACTTCTGGCTTCAAATGTGAGTCCACAAACCAATGAGTGACGTCATGTTAGCTTCAACCTATATATAGTCCATGGTACTGCTTAGATGTAGTGACATCATCCATCCTATATACAGTCTATGGTACTACTCAGATGCAGTGAAACCAGTATATACGATCAGGTTCCTAAACTTGTTTTCCTCTTCTCCTCTGCAGGTCTTTGGATCCATCTCCCTGGGCCAACTCTCTTTTCTGTTCATCCACGCATCACTGCAGTTCATCTTCATGTTGAGTCGTAATAAATCACAACACATCAGATAGAGGTAAGAAAGGATTCACATCCAGCTGAGACTCCATGCCCTTTATTAATTTAAAAGTGTGCTAATTGAAGCTGCAAAATAGACTCTGTTGGGAACTGTGACACTGTTGTTTTGTTTTAATTACATCTGGAACATATACAAACAGTTATTGCCAGTTAAGTTTAATAAAACTTTAATGAACCCATTTGGGAAATTAGACGAGTATATGATATTATATTATGCTTTGATTGGTATTAATAAAATGCACTCACACATACACACATCATACCTCTGTTACACTAACAAAAAAACACGATTACAATACAATAAGAGTATTCAGTTGTGAATGTAGATGTATGTCTGTGTGTGTGTGTGTGTGTTATCTCTGTGGCTGCGTGGTGACAGTGGTGCTGAGGTCCAAACATATTGGACAGGCTGGAAGACGTCAAAGGCTTGCAAGCAGACAGCTCAGCCGAGCAGAGACACCAGCACCGATAGTGGATTGAAGGAGAAGAAACAGATGGATGTAAATCAAAGAGGAATGAGCTGTTATTCACACTCACTCACTCTCGAATCATCAAATTGTCACACTGCCTTTGTCTGAAGTGAAATTACATAAAAGATTTATAACTGGTAGGAAGCTTACTCAACTGTAGAAGTGAAACCTCAGTTTAGTAAATATCAATATTAATCTTTTCTGCTGCTCTTTGTTCGGTACATACAAATTAACACATACTCTCAATACACCATCATTCCCTGGGAGATATATTATGTATACAGACGTTTTGAAGGGCAGAGATGTTGCTTCTGAGTTGTTGCCTTGTAAACTCGCTCCTTGGTTGTCGGCTGTTTGGGTGTAAAGTGCAGTGGTTTGATGTCAGGAGTGCTTGACCAGGCCAGGGCCGATTTAAACCTCTAAAAACCAGTTGGATTTGATGGATTTTAGTTGAGATTTTTTTTGGAGTGAGCCTGGCAGAACACAGCTTAGTTTAACCCAGTGCACCACAGGGGGACTACGCTCAGAAACATATCCAGATACGAAGCAACATGAGCTAAAATAATAATAATAAGACTAAAAGACATGTAAATATCCATTATACATTTACTCTTCAAAATAAAATGCTGTCTTCTGCAAAACTGTCCTGAGGTTGTGGATTAAATGTTTGTTGTACTGCCTATAGGCTGCCGTAGGGTATAGTTCAACCCTCGATGCTCTGTTACCTCTTCAGTGTGTGAGGTTTTTTGGGTTTTTGCTGCTAAAAAAAAAAGTTGTATTACTGGGCTTTGTATTACTAGAAGTGTCGACAATATGTGACTATTGGCTGCTACCCAAAGCGTGGTCATGAAGACAAGTCAGGCAATCAGTTAAAGGCATAGCACTCTTCCAGACATTTCCTGGCAGTGTAGGTGAGCAATTCTCTCGGTATTTTTTTGTTATTGCGTTAAATGCATTTTTTTATTTTATTTTTTTATTTATTTTTTACTCTTCTCTGTGTTGCATTTACACCCTTTGAGGTCCATGCTTTTAAACCCTGGTTCACTGCAGGCTGTGGATCTGAGTAGTTTATTTCTCTCTGCAGTGTGGCCACCAAAACCCAGACATCTGCACATTTCAAGTCCAGGGGAAATAAGGTGGTCCAGATTTAGCCACATATGTACAGTGCTAAGTAGAAAAGTACTTCACATCTGAAAGAAAATGTTACAAAGACACTTTACTTTCACTTAATTTCATAGAAAGTGGTAGTACATTATTCCCAGGGTTACATGGTTAGCTAACTAGGATCCTGTAGTGTAAATAAGATCTGCAGAGGCACAGTATTTCATTCATTCATTTCATTTATTTCAAGCATTCAAAAGAATACACTCCAAATCTATTAATGTTTACTCAAAAAAGAGTGGGAAGAAGAAAGCTTATTTAATCCCACCCCCATTTCTCATCATCAATAACTGAACATAATGAGATTTTAAATACTCACTCCTGTCTATTAGGCTTCAAACCAGGACAATGAGCAATTAGGCCTGTACCAGATTATAATAAACTCATTCAACAGTATTTACATTTACAGTGTTTACTTATTGCATTCCTGTGTGTAATGACAATAAAGTACTACTCTATTCTATTCTATGACATTACATTATATAACCAAAATAGCCCAAAAAATAGAAACAAAGTACATTCATAGCGGTGTTACCATGGTAACAGGTTACCATTAACTTACATTATAACAATAATTGCATACTATTAATGGTAAGGAAACATTAAAGATTATTTAGATTAAAGTGTGTCTCAATTAGGGTTGCAAAATTCTGGGAATTTTCAAAGTTGGAAACTTTCCATGGGAATTTATGGGAATAAAACAGAAATTTACTAAATTGAAGGTTGGTCCTCAACAGGAAAGTTACATATAGTTGGGGAAAATGTATTGCAGCATAATATTGGCTAAAACAACTAGATTTAATGCAAGTACACTCCTCAATCATTTGAGGCCACGCCCCCTGCATGCTCTGTGCACTCCTCTGTCACATGCACAGGTGATTGTTTAAACCCTGGAGGCCAAAGCACAAAACTATTGAAGACAGACAGTTGAGCCTGTGGATTATATAAAGTCAAGTAAGTTTTTTTTTATAATATTATGAGGTAAATATATTTGATCTATAATGGTATTACTGTTTCACTTGCAGAAATTAAATAAAAATGTTTTCATACAGTAGCTAGCTAGCTGCTGAGTTAGGTGCTAAATGTAAGCTAGTTTTCATTTCATTGACCATTTAAGAGGCTAGCTTATTATAGCTCCTTCAAATGTGCAATCCTCAAATGCAGCGCTAGCCTCAGTTATATTTGTTTGACATGATCTGTATTAAAAACCCACAAAACACACACATGTATGCAGTCACATTAGGTGCATATGGCTGAATGTAGCTGCACGAAGGGAAAGCAACAGTCACACTGACTTATGGCAGAGTCAGGAGAGGGCCTGGTGTAATTCACCACAGAGGTTCTCCACAGCCAACCTATTACAGCATATTAACTCTGGCTTACACACCATTTTAGAAGTGGTTTGAAAAATGATTTCATTCCAGAGGTTGCAAAACAATTTGTAGCAGCACCCCGTTATTTGCTCGCAGTCTTCCCTGCCTTCCCCAAACTGCTTTTAGTTTCTGCCCGCACCCAGGAGGAACATCTGCTGTGAGCACTTTATTACAGTGAACTAAACAAGATACTTTATATCTCAGGATGTTTGTTTTAACCCGGCAGAGATGCAAAATAGCCAATGTAAGAGCTAAAAATAAAACCACTGCCTCCTATAGTAACTGCCCGAATCAAACAAGCATTGATCCAGCTTCACATGGAGAATTTTTGACATTAAAGTAACTTTTTCAGGACTTTACAGTGAGACATCAAGAGACAACTAACTTTTTATCAGCCTAATGATTTCTAAGCTTGCTCAAGATTGTTCCTTTGAACCACGTGATATGTGTTACATCACAGTCTATTTTTATTCCTTTATCCCCTTGTGATATCTTTATAGATTACACATCTGAATTGAATAAAGTATGCAGTGTGGGCTATTGGAGAAGATTCTCCTTATCTGAGATTAGTTATCTTGGAAATTGAAGGGGACTGATGGTGGGGAATTGGATATTTGAAGTCTACATCTCAAGAGCTTAAGATGCACAATTTCACAAAACCTAGAAAGATTGGAATAGGTCACAGAGATTTCTTTCTGTGTGGGAGTTTTATCGCTTTTGTTTTCACTATTGCTTTGTGTTTGCAATGGATAAATTTTATCGGTTCAGGCCTTGCGCTGGAGCATGTAGTCTTATTACATGGAAATCTGAGGGCTTGAGTTTTGTTTGGGAGAAGTTAGGATGGTATGAGAGATATATTGACATGTAGACACAGAGGAATGCAGGGTTATTTTACCCTTAGTTTGTTTTCTAAATCAAGGGTTACAAACAAGGCTCTAGTGCAAATATTGGATTGGTTGTTAAAATAATAAGTCAACATCGAGCTTGGGAAAAACGGTGAAATTCTTGTTTTTAGTTTCTAATTCATTGCTCCCTGTGCTGGTACCTGCATCAAATGAAACTGGTTTCAATGTGGGTTTAACAGGATAAAAATACATATGCATGCATATCATATTTCTGTCAAAACTCACAAATTGGTTTGATGTTCATCTGTGATACAATAAGGACACAAGGCCGTCTAAGTAAACATCATTGCACAGTCATCTTATATATTTGAACTGCTAAGAGAGGTCCTATTTTCTGCAAACAGCTCACAACCTTTTCCTCCAAAGCAACACACTATACACAGCTCAGCAGATGTGGCTGTGCACATCGTCAAGGAAATCCAGTCTCTTCATTTGTTGTTCTCACCAAATGATCGGTGAACAATGAACAACAACAGATCGCGATCATGGCCTGATCGGCAAAATCGGTGATCGGCAAAATGACCCGATCAAAGGGACCAATCATGTGACGTGTGTACATTCTCAATGGTTTGTAGGTTACACACTGTTTTGAGCAACCTGTTGGATAAAACATAGCTTGCTGGTTAAACAAAGTCAGTTTAAACAAAATGTTTACAGTTTATTTTGGTGGCTTTATTTGAATATGTTTTTATCATCTACAAGTTTTAATTCATAACAATAGGCTTATAAATTTAGGTCATAGGTATCAGCAGATCCAAATTTTTGGTGATCGGCCTCAAAAATCCTGATGCACCTCTAAAATCTGATCAGTTCTGTAAACTGGAGATATGCAGACCAGAGGTACAGAGCAGGAGACATTTGTACCCTTTTGCAAGTGTTCCCACCTTGCTTGTGTACAGTTTGTGTCCTTTTGTGTTGCGACTACTGTGATTTTGCTTGTGAAAACATGTCAGGTTCAATTTGTTTGCAGCGCACAGCTGTTAGCGCACGGCTGTTGATTAATGGGACTCTAATGACTTTTACAAAATCATTGTGTGACATCAGCGCTGCATGGGTCTGCAGAGCTGATGTGTGCATGTGTATGTCTACAACTTGGCCTGCAAGGTAGTTAATATAAGTTACTACCACACACACACACACACACACACACACACACACACACACACACACACACAGACTAATTCAATTATATGGCTTTTCTTAGGTGATTCTCTGTACCTCGATATAAATGTCATTCATCAAACATGTGTGACAGCCTGGAAGAGTAAATTCCCACCATGAACAGCTCTCCTTTACCTGCATGATGTGATTATGGGGATCCCCAGTGTAAGCTGCTGTCTTAGTAAAACAGGAGTAAATTGAATACAGATTGCATGCACAAATTGCACATTTTCAAGCGGTATATTGTAAGGGTAATGATACGTATAAAAACAATATGTACAGTGTTTCCGGGGACATGGTTTTCTATGTTTTCGTCAAAGTGGAGAAAACGAAAGCTAACTAGACCTAAACCTAAACCTCCACCAAGGCAAAATTCAGCTGCACTGATGCTGTTTACTGAACACTGTTGGTGTCTTGTGGTGAAAGAGCGGCACTATCTTGCTATTATTCACCCATTACAACAGAGAGGGATATTTTTTGAGACAGGATCGTCTAGTCCTGGCCAGAGTTTAATCATCTGTTTTTTGGGTAGGAGCCTATTTCTAAACAAATGAATGAAGAAAAAGTTATTGAGATCTGGTCAGGAGATTTTTTTTGTTGTTGTTTTTTCGTAATGATGCTAATAGAGGACAAAAACAACCTCCGTGGTAGAAGTGAAAAGGTAGAAAATAGTTACTAGTCTTTTGTCTTTGGGTGTAACAGTGTTGTTATAAAGTTTCTGTTGACTTGAGTCCTTGTCAAGTGTCCCCATAAACCATTAGCTTCCCAAACGGGTGATGAGGACAGCCCTGGACATCACTGGCTTCAAACACACAACAGCCACAATGTTAAAACTGTCTGGGTTGAACTTACAGATCTGAATAGTTGTATATAATTAGATGATATTAACTGTGTGGCTCATAATCTTCCTGTATACAAACCAGTCACATACTGAACTGGAAGTTTGAGGACATGTACGATGACATCTCCATCAATCAATACATTTCTGTGCTGTGATTTCACACTCACGTCCTGCAACTTGCATGGTTGTTGACAATCCAGAAAATACCTCCCATCTGTTTATGTGGCTGACAATATGGCCAAAAGTCTGCCTTTAAAGAATTTTAATATCAAATGTTTTTATGTTGGATGAACTGAAACGTTTATTCTGTTACTTTCAGAGGAAATCTTTGTTAATATAAAATCCCAACATGATTAAAATAATTCTAGACAGTAGTTGACAGAATATGTCAAAATTAATGACCACACCTTAGACATACTTGTAAAATTAGTTCTATACCACAATCACAGTGTGTATTATACATTTCATCATGATTGAATATCACAATATCTAAAGAAACAATGCAAGAAGAAAGAAAAAGAAATCTCTTTAATTATAGATTTTGCTGTTTCAAAGTGCCTGGATCTTGGGTCCCCTTGTTATTTACGAAGCTCAAAAGCCATCTGAGTACATTATCCAAACCTTTGATCTGGGACTTGTCAAAGACTGGGTGGGTGTGCAGCAGAAATGCTACTGTGGCTTTCTCTGAGATTATGTTTATTCAGTATATCCACCATCGTTCCCTATCCTTGACCATCATACTGTTTCCATGTGGGAGTATCAGATATTATTGAAAGGGGAGGAAAAAAAAAAAAAGTAAAATCAATCCTTTGTGTTGCAGAATGGTCAGTACTAATATCCCTGTGTGGCGCCAGGATTTGGTAGAAAACTGCTCATGGAAAAATAACAAAAAGGGAACAAAGGTAAAAAAAAAATGGCTGCCGTGATAGTTGAAATATGACAAGAACATTATTATATGCAGCGGTTGAGCAGCAAGTTCAATTAAAAATAGTCTCCAAAAAAAAAAAAAGTGGGATAACAGTGAAGAAAGTCAAACAGTGAGTCACTGACAGAATCCCTGTAACACGATTAGCTAACACGATGAATTGCAGATTTGCTGTGACTAAAGTGAGCCTGTGTGGTGAATGTGTTTGAAACAGCGCTGTTGTATACCTATGGTTGGGAATAACTTTCCTTAGGCTGTTAATTACCCTCGAGCAGACAGCAGCTGGATGATCTCAGCTGAATGGCAAATGATTAAGACTTTTAAAAGGTGGAGGCAAAGAGGAAATTTCATTGGTGTAATGTCATTTAATTAGACCCAAACAGAGGACACACCACACATGTAATTATTGACTTATTATTCACTGAAGCTCCAGGATAGAGATAATGAACAAAACAGAGACTAATGAGAACATTTTATAAAGAAAAGTGATGAGCGATGAGGTTTATTGAAGAAGCTTGTAACTATGAGGATGTACTTCACAGTATGAAGCAGTTGGATATTATGCTCATATTTCACAAACCGGGTCCTATTGTATGATATGACTAAACTCTCCTGCATGGAGGCAAGAGTGTCACTGTTTATTCTGCTGCATCATGACACAGCCAGTCTCACACAGTCATTTCCATCCAGATGTGTGTTGGTGCACCCTGCTGAGTTGTGACCTTCTCTCCTTGGCAAGGCATTTTGCCTCGGTTGCTATCGTAGGTATGAATATACAACATGCCAGCAGACATTATGGCTAAGGTAACTAACTTAATAGATTTCCCACCCTGAGACCTTAGATAAATAGAGAATCTAAATATTCCATTGAAGCTGAGAACCATGACAGCCATGTAATTCCCTAAGCTGCCTCTGAAAGCCATAATATTCATATTTCTTCATAGCAATAAAACCATATTACCATATGAAGGCCATAGGATAATATTATTATCAGCCAGCTCTGTGCGTGTGTGTCTCTCCAGTGGCAGGGATCAGTTCAAAGCACAGCCCAAAGCGTGCGTGCATGTGTGTGTGAGGGGGAAAGATAGTATGTGTGTGTTTGCATGTGTGTGTTTGTATCTGCGACTGAGGGTGTGTGTGTGTGTGTGTGTGTGTGATCAGTTCCCCCGAAGCGACAGCTGCACACCGAGCTCCTGAATGGAGAAAGCGTCTCTGTGATGACTACCAAGTGGCACACACGTCTCTCCATCCTCTTCCTCCTCGTTTCTACTTTTCATTCCCATATCTTTTGTGTTTTTTTTACTTCCCATCCCTCTCATCTGTGATCGAACGCTGATCAGCATCAGCTACCCCCCCCCCAGTGTTATATTGTCCTCTCTTCTTCTGCACTTTCTCTCCTTTACCTGTTTTCACCTCCCCTCTCAGTGCCGCGTCACCCATCCGTTTTTTCCCCCCATTTTTTCCTGTAATATTATTACTCCCCAATCACCATAATCACAGAATCTGAACTGCTTGCTACTGCTTTCTGCAAAATGAGGCACATCTGTCACAGCTAAACCTGTAGAAAACCTTGAATAAGAGCTGAAGAAAGAGGGGAAGGAAGGCAGGAAAGGAGGAGTGAAGGATGGTGGAAAGCATAAAATAAATCAAAGGAGAAAAAAAAGATGATAGAAGGAGTGAAATGTGGTAGATGGAGGAAAAAAACACACATGGGAGCTGCAGAGAGTTACAACATAGGGAAACCTGATGAAAAGAAATGATCTATATTTAGTAGTGTTTCAGATTGGGGTGTGTTTGATGTCAGAGCAGCATTAGCTACACCGGTGAGTATTTGGAGAGATCTTGCTGTACAGACAAAGTGTGTGAGTTGATGTAAGCGAGACGGTGAGGAGATAAAACTTAAGATCTCTCGCAGATCTCGAGGCCACGGGTTCAAACAGAAAACAATCACAGACACACAGGTGAGAGCAAAAGTGAATCGGGATGTTTTTTCTTTCCCCACTTTTGTAGTTTTAGTAAAAATCCTGATGCTAACATCTTGCAGTCGGCTCTTTAAACTTTTCCAAGGTCAACCTGGCTGTTGCCGCATATCAAACAGCTTCGAGATGTTTTATTCCCTCGACTGTGCATGAATGTTGATACTGTTGCTGTGGGTTTTTTTTTTTTTTTTTTTTTTTAACTTTGG
>OOFC01019391.1:0-13628 GCA_900323345.1 Pseudochromis fuscus
CCTCCTCCTCCTCTTACTCCTCCTCCTCTTCCTCTTCCTCGTACTCTCCTTCCTCCTCCTATTGCCCCCCCCTTCCTAATCTTCCTCCTCCTCTCCCTCCTCATCCTGTTCCTCCTCTTCTTCGTAGTCTTCTTCACTCTCTTATTCCCCCTCCTCATTATCTTCCTCCTCCTCCCCTTCCTCCTCTTCCTCCTCCATTTCCTCCTCTTCCTCTTCCTTCCTCCTTCCTCTTCCTTTTCTGGCTCTTCCTCCTCCTCCCCTCCTCATCCTCCCTCTGCAACCATTATTTTTAGCTAACATTTTGTTACTTTTAGCTAACTGTTAGCTTGTAGTAATTGAAAGAGATAGCTAACTTTTCATTTCTTTGATCTTTTTTTTTTTTTTTAGCTGTGAAATGCCTATTTCAGCAATTACTTTGAGCTAACTCCTTAATACAACAGCAACAACAACAATTTAACATCTTCAGAAACAGACAACCAGACAATGTCGGAGTCACTCTGATCGAAAACCAAACAAACATCTTCAGCCTCTTCATTTGCTTTTTTCCAAACACACAGGTCACACAAATTAGTCCGAATCAATACATTATGAATGGATCTGAGTTCTTTAGAGAGACGAGAGAGGTTCTGTTGTCCCTGGACGTATCAATTAGAACTGATGCTCGGTTACAAACTGAGAAATCGATGGATCTCTGACTCCAGCTGCTGCTCACTTCCCCGTACAGATCAATAGCATCAGCACCACAGTGCATTAAAGCTGCATTAGGACGGATGATGGCAGGCGGGAAGTTAATTCAGTTATTGATCAGCAGCCTGTGATTGGCCCATGAGGAGGAGGAGTAGGAGGAGGAGGAGGTGGAATCCTCATAACATCATTATCATGAAAGGCTGGTTAAAATGTGTCTATAGAAGATGTTTGATAATAAATTCTATATAAAAGATGGACAAAGCCAACCGGTTCATAAAGTGAAACCAAGGTAGAAGTGCAAGAAAGTGTAATACCATCAACGACCCCTAGAGGTTGACTCCTCAAATCTCCATTGACTTCAATTCAAAATGGTCATTTTCCATCCTGAAATACCTTATGTCAAACATGTTTTAAGAGCATAAAGTTGTCAGTGTAGGAGAAAAAACCCTTAGATATCCTGTGAGGTTAAAGTCGAGGCTTAACGAGAATTTTTAAGAAATATTTATTGTTGTATTGTTATTAACAAGGGGCACTTGTTTATTTTTTACACAAAGGTTTTGATTGATGCTGCAATAATTTCTGTTTCTATATAAAAATAATAGAATAGAATAGAAAATCATTATTGTCATTGTACAATGAAATTTGAAACATGCATTGACAGAAGATAATAACATACTATGAAAAAAGAAATAGAATAACATAATTTGGAAAAACAAAAGCACTACAGTTTTACAGCATTTACAGTTTTAAGTCTGAATATTGCACCATAAACTGCACAAAATCACACATAGGTGATTAAAATCACACATAGTGAGAAAACATCTATAACATCTAAAACTCCAGATAAAAACCCGGTATGTGGGTGTGCATGAATACTGGTGTCTGTATGTGCTTTGAGTCACTTCGAAAAAAGTTATTATTGGTAGTAGTAGGAGGAGTAGTCGTAGCATATATTATATTATGGGATATTATGAAATCATAACAATAATAATAATAGCAACATAGTAACACAATATAGCTCATTTTATAAAATATTTATTTATTTATTTGTGGATCTTTACCTCCAGACCAGAAGGTGTCAGTAATTTTCACCTCCAGTAAATCTAAACGACGAAGAAAAAAGAGGGCGTGGCTTGCCGTCACATGACCAGAACATAACACACACGGCTGCACGTTGCTCTCTCCCCCTCACCAGTAGCTTGTAGCTGATCCAGAGAACTAGAACCAGAACCAGACCCTGAAGATCCAACATGCCGAAAACTAAGCAGTCCAGCAGGAGGAAGAAGTTCGACTACACTCAGAACCGGAAGAAGCTGAAGAAGAAGTTTCTGAAGAAGAACAACCCACGGATCGAGCAGTGAGTCCGGGGCCGAGCGTTAGCATGTTTGCTAACTCAGTTAAACAGTGGAGATCTTTGAAAGTAAAGGAGTGGCTGATGTGAAGTTTATTCTGTGAACAGATGAAATCTTCAGTGGTGTCTGAGAGGCTGAATATTCACACTCCACATCATCAGCTGTGTACAGTATAATAATAAAAATAGTAGTAGTAGTAATACAGTTCTCCATGTTGACTGATTTAACTAATGAAGTATTTAACTATAAAAACTTGCGTAAATCGCGATGTAAGAATTCCTATAATATCTGTACAGATGTTTAAGCTCTAACTCTGAATATCTGAGACAAAAAATACTGTCTTGTATTTGTTTATGTAACTGACTGTGTTGATGTTTTTAAGCCTCAGTCCCAACCGAACGCAAGAATTTAGGAATTGTGCGTCCTCTGTGGTTTTTGAGGTCTGATGGAGTTGTGGAGGTGGCAGAGGTTAAAAAAGGGCTTCGTCCTGCAAGGTCGTGAGATCTCAACACAAATTAGATTTTGGATGTGCGTGCTTCGTACAGGTCGTACTGAAGACATGCGGCAGGTGCACTGTGCATTTTATTCAGTTTGTACAGTGTGAGTTCGTCCGCCGTGCTGCACAGGTGCAGGAAATCTGGCCCTGCCGTGTGTCTTTCACCAGCGATTTTCTTCTCACGACCACAAAAAAACCCCCAAACCTGTCAGATCTGTAGACGCCGTACGGCACACTGTGTTTTCTGATCATGATCAGCATCCTCTTTATGTGTTGATGGATGGTCTACAACCTCCAAATTTCCCAAGATGCACCTGTGTGGTCCATGAGTTTGTTGGAGTTTTCTTTACACGCACTCAGCCCGTAGAAGGGAGGATGGAGGGTCAGGACTATGGCTACAGCTGTCGTTTATTTAAGTAATTGAGTATTCTATCGAGTATTCGGAGAAGAAAGTCCACCGGGCAGTGGATACATGAAGTGAGTGCTTTTGGTTGAGATGCTGAAGCATAGCCGTCGTGAAGTTATGTTTCACCAGTTCATCTTTACAATACACACACTGCACAGTGTTCTCCTTCAGTTCAAGTTTAAAGTGGTCACAAACTTTTGATAGTTTCTCGCTTTGTTGTTTTTCCTCAAATGAACAAGACAGAAGAGGACGCCATGCTCAAATGAAAAATACCTCATCACTGAAAATATTACTCCACTTATCTTACTGCCCAGCTGAAATGACACATCTGCTGCTGAGTTTGTTAAAACACATATTTTTGTTCTGGTGCAGACACTGGAAAACCGTTTTCTATATTTAAATAAAACTGTTGATTTAAGTTCATTGCAGATAGAGATCAGCTGAATCTGTTAGCTTAAAAATGACAAAGATGCTGGCAGAAGTATAACAATGAGTTATTATTTTTTTCAGCAGATATTCTAGTTACAACATGATTGAACTAGCAAAGACAGTTTTGTGTTGCCATGTGCTGTATTTATTCAGTTTTGGGAAATCATGATGTCTGCAAAACATAAGACTAAGTTGACTGGTTGAAAGGGACTAGTTAACATCAGTTCTCATATATTGCCACTGAATTTTGAGAGACTACTAGCAAAAAACCTTTATATTTTGAGAGAAAACCAAGTGTGAACAGGGGCACTGATCTATCAGATGTCTCAGAAAACTCACATTTTAAAACCTGATGTTTTATTTATTGTATTTATTTTACAGTCCACAGATTCGAAATGCGTGGGACGACAAGAAGTCGATGGCGAGGAACCTGCAGGAGATGGGTTTGACCTTTGACCCCAACCGAACTCTGCCCATAAAGAAGCAGAAGGTAACGAGAAGCTGAGTTTTGTTTCCTCGGTTTGTTCATGACTTCTGCGGATGTTGTGGTTCCACCAGGTGGAGGTCAGAGAGCGTTCTGCTGCAGTTTGTGTTGCAGCCACATGGAGGCGCCACAGTGTTGGTGTTGAGCTCTGAGGCCTGGAAACTGACCTCAGATCAGAACGAGCCCAGTTAGAAAAACATGTCTCAGCTGAGGATGTGATTGATTGATCAGCTCGTTTCCATGACCTCTGATCTTCTTCTTCATGATGTGTTTGTTCGCAGATCCTCGGAGAAACTAAAGAAGTTCGAGCTCCAGTCGGTGTTGTCACCAAACCATATGTCCTCAACAGTGAGTCACCTTTTCTCCTCCTCCTCCTCCTCCTCCTCGACTCCTATTTCTTCTACTCCATCTTCTCTCCTCTTCCATCTTTTCTCCTCCTCTTCCTCCTGTTTTCTTCTTCTCCTCTTTCTCCTCCTCCACACCCTCCTTTCATCAGAGGAGGACCTACTTCATGATTGTAGTTTTTCCCACTGAGGTTCATACAATTCATGATGTGTCCAGATATTCAAATAATCTGAGACTATAGGCGAGAACATATGCCACAAATCTGGAATTAGAGTCACAAGTGTGTGAGGAAGAACCTCAAATACTCTGAGGTTGATCTAATGAATCACACAAGCCTCACACCACAAAAAATAATTTATTGAAAGTCATGTGCAGCCTGCAGCGGGATTTCAGTGAAGTCGCATGTTTCCAGGAAGTTTCCTGGAGAGCTGATGTTTGTGATTTTACCAACAAATCCCTGAAAGCATCATTTACAACTTCTCTGTAAAAATCAGGTCATAAATGATCAAGTTTTATTTGTAAATGAACTGAAAACTGCTGCTTATTGTAGTTTTCACCAAACTCCCTTTAAACAGAAGGTAAATCTTAGAGTGTTTGAGTATTTTTTTATTTTTATGAGTCAGAATTAAAAACCAACCTCAGAGTGACTGAAGTGAGTAGATTTCAGGAGTAAACAGTGAATCAGTGTTTTGAGTCATTGAATCATTTCCAGAGATTATTGATGATGTGATTGCTGCCTCATTAGAGCTGGAGTGAAAGCAGAGCTGTAATAATCCTCCTGTTTCAGATTTGATTGACGTACTGGTTGCTGTGGTGTTTCTGTGCAGAGCTTGAGGAGGAAGCCAACCTTCCCGAGAAAGACTGCAAGACGCTATCGTCCGACCTCATCGAGTACGCTCAGCACATGATCCGAGAGCACGGCGACAACTACAAGGTGATTATGATCAGTTATCATCAGTATCAGTTCATTTTCTATGGGGATGAGTGAAGAGAGTTTTCAGACCACGCCCTGTTTGAAGTCTGGTTCCTTGCACATACTGTTGAGTTGAAACGGGCTCCAAGGACTTGAACATTTTCAGTTTGAATTGTCGTTTCAATATCTCTTGTGGTTTAGATGTGAGGGCAGTTTATGTAACATCTAGATTTTGGAGTGTTTGAGTTTATAATTTGGGTGTATTGGACACAATCTTAACCTTAGAGTGATGATATTACACCTTAGAGCGCAGAAAGTGGTCTGCAGTGTTTCTCGTAGAAATGTCATTCAAACGACCGGCTCGTCTGTGTGACAATTGCACATAAAATTCTAAGCTATTCGTTGTGTGGCGTTGCCAATTGCATCCCATGTATTTTCAATGGAGATGGCCGAAACAAATAAACAAACCATGACAACTCCCTTATATTTTATAGTAGAGACATACAAATTTCATCACATGCTGTGAACAACATGCACTCACGGTTGAAAATTTTTTTTTGAAGATAGTGCTTTTTAAGATTGCGTGCCTTTTGTTTGTAGGTGCTATTTCCAGGTTATGTAAGTGTTGCTGTTTCACCACCAGAGGGCAGCAGTGTTCAGTCTGTAACACCAGTGCAGATGGATTATTCCCTGGTGGAGGTTTGTGCTCTCAAGGTGCTTCCTAGTGGACGAATGTTTTAACTAGATAGCATTGCTATTTTTGTACAAGAGGGCAAAAGAAAGGGGTCTAGGTTTGTACTGTCTTTCTGTAAGTGGATCTGCCATGTTTAACAACCACAGTGATGGACTCTGTTCTTTTACATCCTCATCTCTGTGCTTTTATTTGTTCTTTTTTGAGTGTTGAGCTGCAGCCCACGGTTCTTCTGCTGACATTTTGATCAATATTAGAGTGAAGTGAAGTGAACAGGTTCTGCTTGCATCAGGATTTCAGCACAACCAGAAGTCAAACTGCCTGTGAGGGTGAAAGAAGTAGAAAGTTGTTGGGTGACATCAAAATTCACATGTTAGAAAAGTTAGGCCTTTGAATTGGAGAAAAAAGTTTTTTTTAGTCCATACAAAGAGGAGATAATCAGAATCTCCTTCTAGATGCTTGTAAATTTTGAAGCTACATTGTCTTTCTGCAGGATCCAACAAATCTTTTTACTGGTCACAACTTCAGCTTTACAGTTTAATCTATTTGCATCAACATTTACGATGACACATGCATTAGTTTGTCCAAATGCAACAAAACACGTCTTCTTGAATATGTATTATTTATTGTGACGTGTGCTGCTGTCTTCTTGACCAGCCCACCCTTGAAAAGGAGATCTTGATCTCAATTGTTTTCTGGTAAAATAAAGATTACCGTATTTTCCGGACTATTGAGCACACCTGTCTATAAGTCGCTATTGAATTTATTTGAACAGTTTCATGTGGTCCACTCTGACCGGGTCTGATGTGACGACGCTAAACGTATCGGCGACACGGAGCTTGCTAGCTTGTAAAAAGCCAACGAGCTTCGTGCCGCCGATACATGAGAAACACCGGTGTTTAAGTTCAAAGCGTCGAAAAAAGTAGCGGCTTATAGTCTGGAAAATACGGTAAATTAGAAAAAAACAAACCCAGAGGCAGCCTTGTTTTGTTTGCGTGATCAAAAATATTGTACCATTGAGTTTCAACTTCCCACCTTTACAGTTCATATGCTTTATCGGTTTGCAGGAACATTTGAACTTGACCGTCGTGTTGTTGTTTCCCTGCAGGCGATGGCGAGGGATGAGAAGAACTATTACCAGGACACACCCAAGCAGATCAAGAGGAAAATCAACGAGTACAAACGCTGCCACCCTCAGCACTTCGATGACTTCATGAACTCTCTTGGCGTCTCGGTGCCGATGGTCCAGTAGGAGGACGGTGGAGCTGGAGAACGAACTGAAGGCTGGAAGAATAGTTATTGACCAGAAGATAAACCAACAGTGACCAGGAGGTGGAGCTGTTCAGGAGACTTGATTCTGCCTCCTGTCAAGATTTGTTTTTATTGTACATGTTTTGTTACATAAAAATGTCCCATTTGTTCTGTTTTATAAAAGTTAAACTGTTTAAATATCCTGAAGCTCATCTTGCCGACGAGTTTTTAATTCTCCAGAATGACAACAGCTACCTCCCTATTTCTTTGGTTGACCTGATCCATTTATGGTTGCTCAAAGCTGAGCTCTGAATTCTACATGGTATTTTTGATGTAATTGATATCCCCCAATCTTTAAAAACCCAGAGCAAATGGATGAAGACAAATAAAATTGAAATGTTCCACCACAAACTAGTCGACAACAAGGGCTGCAGTGTAAAGTCGAAGCCTTCAGGGACAAACTCTGAGATCAGAGGATTTGTCTGGTTTATGACTCATTCAGAACAAACCACTGCTTCATGTTTGCAGTTGCTTCTTCATGAACATCGAGTCTCAGTGGTTTCTTCGTAGAGTGGGGAAAGCTAACATGACGTTACCTGTTGCCAGAAGTTTGATATTTGAATGTGACCGTGTTCGTTGTTTGGACCAAGGAGTGACCATATTTGGATCTGAACAGAGGAGCGAGGAGGCGGGTCTGACCCTTTAAGCTGAAGACACTGTCCAATGTTAGCTTTAATGCACTGAGTCACGTCAACGTTAGCATTAGTATGATCTCACTTATCTAACGTTAGTCTGGTGAATGTTGGCTAGGTCCTCAAATATTAGTATAGCCGAGCTAACATTAGTGATAACATTAATTTATTGTTGCTTTCTCAACTCAATTCAATGTTTTTGCAAAACTAGCTGTAAAGTTGTCTCAGTGGTTAGCACACTCTATTCCTAGCACACTTTCTATCACATTTAATGAAAAAACAACCAGTATTTTTTAGAGTGTATATCACAGTGTTGATGATGATGATGTCGTCAAAAACAAACCTCGTCACTGTGTAAGTGACCTGAATGACCTGTGGAGATAATCAGAGAAGAAAGGGTCTAGTCAGCGGCTCAGGGGTCACCTGGTTATCTCCACAGGCTGAAGGTCAGAGGTCAACATGTTGACGACATCATTCTCTGAAGAGAACAAGCTTTAAAGGAACAATCCGGGGATTTTTATTTACTGTCATGTAACCCTGAAGTCCTCGGTTTACTTGAATTTCCCTCAGGTTTAATTAAGTGTCTATCTATGGAAGTAAACAAGTCTGAAACTTGACTGAAAACACTGAAACATGTTGGGTTGGTTTGGGTCAGTTTAACCTGGGTACATGGTCTAATTTTATCCAACATTTTGTTAGTTTTATTCAACATCTTATTGGTTTTACCCAATAATGTGTTTTTCTCAACATGTTTTTATCCAACATCTTGTGCTTTTTACTCAGTCCAGGGTAAAAACATCCCATCATATTGGGTTAAATAGTCTTAAAGATAATGTTAGGCGTCGATCTAGGTTCAGTTCTTTCCCTCCTGATTCTGCGCATCAATACTTTTCTTGCCCCGGTGCTTGATCTTCGTTTGTGGTGTTGATTCTCTTGGCTCTCGTCAATCATCTACAGCCTACAAGTTTGTGCTGAGTCACATGTTTAACTCCTCACCACGTTCAGGTGGGAGGGAACTTCTTATCAGCTGAAGGTTTACGATCGGACGGGTCCCCGACATGAAAACATGAACAAAGCCTCACGTGACGTCTTTACAGTCAGTAAACTGCAGCGTTCAAACAAAGATGCTATGATTCTACTGAGTGGTGGGAATTATAAAAAAAATTAAATTAGACTTTAGATTTTTTTAAAAGTCAAAACTAACTTGAAATGTGTCCCTTTCAGCCTAAAATGACACCATGAGAGCCGTGAGACTGAATCAAGTTAAACACTAAAACAAAACTGAAACCTCCATTGTAGCTGAGATTAACTGCAGTTAGCAGTAATCGCTAGCTCAGTATTGACACTGACATGATGACTGGTAGCATAAAAAGTGACGGAAATTATTTTCCAAAAGTAGTACGACTAGCAGCTGAAAGTGTGAGCTGATGGTATGGGTAGCAGAGAAAACATGAAGATGGAAAAACGGTTTCTTTGATGAAACTTTGAAAACATTAATGCTAATCTTTCATTCAAGTCAGACAGTTTGTCTTGGAAAAAATCCCCTAAATGTCATCTGCTGCAGTGTAACAGTCACCAAACCTAATGAATCATACAGCTCGCCGTTCAGATCCAATACCGTTCAGTTCTGATACTGTTCAGCTTTACAAACTTAACTCTGTGAGTCAGACGCCTTCACGCTAAGAGTTTTTGTGCCAGCAGAAAAACAACAGTGACGCCTCAGCAAAATCCAACAAGTCCAGTTTGAGGACTTTGGTCCAGGCTGCTCCTGTAGATCTGATCTGAGATTTGCTCGCTCAGCATCTGTCAGCAGACGCTTTGTTTTCCACCGTGGACTCTGGGAAGGTGGTGTCACTCAGAGTGCTTTTAGTGAACAGGTTATTTTTATTGATTGTGAATCTGATTGTGACCTCAGTGTTCACCTCACCTACAGGTTATCAACAGTGTTTAAGTAAAGGTTCCTCAGTAGTGTCAATGACCAGGCTAAAGGTGTTCATCGCTAACCTGGGGATCCTAGTCGCTACTTGCCAAAGTGACGAAGGCCTTGACTAAGAATGCTAGTCATCATACAAAGGGATGCTATAGGCACTAGCTTGAAGGTGTTAGTCATTAGGATGCTAATCACTAGGCTGTGGATGCTTGACATTAACCTAAGAATGCTAGTCAAAGGATGCTAGTTCTTAACCTATGGGGGCACATCCCTGGCCTAACGATGGTTGTCCGAAGCCAAAGGATTTTGTTGCCTCGTATGAAGATGCTAGTCATTAGCATATGGATCCTAAATCCAAGAATAGAATGTTATGTTTGAACCTACAAACATATTTTTAGGTATAGTCATGTGGCTAGAAAATCAAATGATTGTGAAACAAGAGACTTTTTATTTACAGATTTAAGAAGGAAAAAAAACAGATTTAGACTTACATTACATACATTTTACTGTTTAGGAAACTGCAACTTAACTTAAGACATGCAGGACTTCATATCTGACCAAACACAAACCAAAGGAAGAACAAAACCCCCAAAATATTAACAATCCACTAAACTACGAACAATCAAAAGGAACAAAACTTCACATTCGTTTGTGAAGATTGTGCGTCGACGTCGCTGCAGCATTAAGAAGATCCAGCTTCTCTGTACACGTAGCTTCACATTCAAATACTTCACGTCAACATGTTGTCAACTTTGAAAAAATCCACACCTGTGGTTATAGTAGATTTGAGCTTTAAAATGCTAATTGCTAACCTAGCATTGCTAAGGGCTAGCCTAGGGATTCTAGTAGCTCAGGATGATCACTAAATGTAAAAAAGAATCTGCATGAAGGCCTCTCACAACCTTATAACTTAAGCTAAGCTACAATTAGCTAATGTGCTTTGAACAAATGCTAGTGTTTGTTGCCAGTGTGTTAGCAGATAGCTAACTGCAATAGCAACAAATGTACTGCCAAGGTTCTGTCAAAAGTAAAACAAATATTGTTCACAATATGAAAATACAATGTATCATTATCAGCATTAGCATAGTTAGCTTGTGTTAGCTAATACTAGCTATGCTAGCAACAAATAGAAGCTGTGCTTAGCCATGTTTAGGCAACTAAAGTGAGTTTATCTAAAATGGATAAAAATTGATACTTTGTACATCACAGTTAGCATTGCTAATCAAGAATGATATTAAATAAACATAGATGAAATCTCTATGTTAACGACAATCAGTGCAATGCTAACAGTAAGTAAATGCAAACAACTGGAAATGCTAACTATGCTAGCAACTAGCAACAAACAGAAGCTGTGCTCGATGAGAGTAATGTTAATCTAAAATAAATTAAAATTATTGATACTCAGTACAACATAGTCATTAGCATTAGCATTGATAGCTTGTGGTTCCCAGTTAAGAATAACATTAAGTAAATGTAGCTGGAAAAGCTAACTCTGCAAGCAACAAACAGAAGTAGTTTTTTTTTTTATCACATAATGTTTAAATATGTAAAAAAAAATTACATATCCAGATAGTTTGTAAGCTAAAGCTGAAGACTGGCTAATGGTGAGTTTTAGCTAGTTGTTTCTTTACTGTGTTTGGCTTTTGGTTTAGTTTGTGTCAGTGTTTCCAAACTGGCAACCCTCACCTGTTCTGCTGATCTGATCACACAAAAATGTAGAAACATTTTGTAAAACATAAAAAATAACTCTACGGTAACATGTAACATGTACGGTAACTGGTACAGTACAGACGCTATGCTTCAACAAACCTGCAACAGTTTGACATTTAGACCGTCTGAGTTAGTTTGAGTCCTGCTGTCCCACCTCCGTCCTCATCTTCATCTTCACACCGACCGAGATGAAAGGTTTCTATTTGTAAAGCTGATGTAGATTAGATGGAAGAAGAAGAAGAAAAGGAGGAGGAGGAGGAAAACAATTTGTCAGTCTTCACTGCCACCTCTTCCTCCTGCTGCTGCTACGAATACTGAAGTGAACCATGGGTGGTCGGTGTGAGGTCAGACGAGCTGGAGCAGAAGATCCTGGAAGGTGTCCAACCCCTGGTATGACCTCCTCAGGGCTCCATCGGAGTCCAGCTGGGCGGCCAGGAGGAAGAGCTTCCTGGACTCGGTCACTGAGTCCAGAGACAAGGCATCATGGAGCTCCGCCACGCTCACGGCGTTTGGCTTGTCCTGCGAAAGAAAAAAAGTGGAACCGTGGGAAGACAAAATCAGTCACCGAGTATTTCAGGTGTCTGAGGACGATCGAGTCGACATCAACGAACAAATGTCCTCACATACCGGTGATGATGCAATGATGTGTTTCAGTGCAGGAAAAGCCATAAAAGTTTGATATATGTTGTGAAACTTTAAAAGCACCTCTTACATTAACTTACATCACACTTCACAATCTGTCATCATAAATAAGTACGTGTCATATTTTCCAGCCTGAGTTATTTTCTGTATGTGGAGACCGTGGGTTTAACGTCGCCTCCTACACCAGACATTCATCTGGAAGACGTCCGCCTCGCTGCTGTTGGCGAGGCACAAAAGAAGAAGAAGAAGAAGAAGAAGAAGAAGAAAGGGTTGGTGGGTGGACGCAGGTGTCACCGTGGAAACACCTCCTTTATTTGAACCTCTATCACCAGGCTGCAGGTTCCAGGATGTAGACTGTGGTTTGTTAAAGCTTCATCTCACTTCAGGTGTTTTACAGGAGAAAGTTATAGTTTTTATTTTTCAGTAATGCAGTTTATACCGATACCGGGTCCGATCCGGGCCAAAATGACTGGATCGGATATCGGATTTTTCTTTTAGAACTTGTCCGATCCGATCCATGAGCCCAAACTATCTCATATATTCTCAACTTCACTTTGCGCAACATGACATAAGCACAGACGAGCTGTTGCCGTGGTTACCATGTACCGTGTGTTTTCTTCACGTGACCAGAGCGAAGAGAAAAGCTGCAGAGCTGCATCATGTCTGTGTTTGAATTACTTTACGCTCACGGGGGAGAGAAGTAAACACTGAGCAGAGCGTCTGCTAAACGAGCAGCAGCAGAAACAGACACTTCAACACAAGAAACTTAAACATCAGCAGCAGCATCAAAAGACTGTGAGGTAGTGAGTTTTACACTATATGGTACCTACGCGACTCGGCTCTCCGTGGTTGTGTTTCCAGTACAGAGGAGAGTCCCTCCTCCGTGTAGCTGGTGGTCAGATGAAGGAGAAAGTTGATGAAGTTGATGAATCTTCATAATTCTGCTGTTGTGGAGTCACAGAAGCAGTTTGAAGATTGTTTCAGGCCAGAAATTAGCTGGTTTAACTTCAGATATGTTTTTAATTTATTAAGTTAGAGCCTGGTTAAAAAGTTGCTCCGACGTTTTAGGAGATATGAGCTCTGTACCTCTGTCAGCTGTTATTTTACATTTATTCCTAAAAATATTTATTGCAGCTTTGCAATGTTATTGAGGTATAATGTGACTTTTCTATTAATACTGAAATTATTTAAATATTTGCACCAAGTTGAACTTTTATTTTATTTCAACTGTTTGAATGGTGCAGCTGGGTCTGTTGTATTTACCAGTACTATTAAAATAAAACCACAGCAGTTACACATAACTTCAGTTGTTGTCACATATTTTCCTTCTTTCTTTAGGAGCAGAATAGTTGTTGCACAGTGAACATTGTGTTTTTAGATGTCAGTATTAAGAAAATTACATCCATAAACTTATTAACAACTTTTAGAGTGACAAAAAGAAGGTATTGGATCGGTATCGGACTGGTATCGGTATTGGACGATCTTCAATGCTGCAGTATCGGTATCGGATCTGAAAAAGTGGTATCGAGCCATCCCTACTTTTAACAAGGCTTTGTAAAAATGTTTCCTCTTCCTTCTCCCCTCTCTGCACTGCAGGTCA
>OOFC01019395.1:0-11326 GCA_900323345.1 Pseudochromis fuscus
AGTCATAGCCGTAGTAGTCGTAGTAATCCTCGTAACCATAGTAGTCGGGCGGGTAGGCGTAGCCGCCCCGGTTGCCACCTCTGCCCCGGCCTCGGACGGGAGGAGGCATGTGAGGAGGGGGAGGGTAGTAGTAATAGTCATCATACCTGAGGAAGGAGGAGGGAGGAGTCAGAACCACAACTCAGTCATCAAGCTGCTGCTCAGCAAAACATCATAACACATCATTTATTAGCATCAACTCACAAAAGCCACATGAGCAAAATAAGATGAAAGTGGAGGTGTGTTCACACTTGGTTTTAAGATGAGTCTCAGGAGATCAGATCACAAGTGGACAGTGGAGACTGATCTTAAAACCAAGTGTGAACAGGCCTAAAATGTTATAAACCTTCCACAAGTCAGAAAGTCACACAGTTCAGTTTATTTTAGTTGTTTTCCAGAATATTTGTGCCTATTTTCCTCATCCTGAAGAGTTTCCCAAGACTGGAAACTTTCATCCTGTGCAGGACATTTCTTACATTTGTGTTTTGGCTGCTTGTCTCTGGGCCTTTCGTTCCTTCCTCTTCTGATCTGGTGGCTTGGCGAACACGATCTCGATGGGTTCTCCCTCCAGCTCCTTCCCGTTCATTTCTTCCAGCGCCTGAGAAACCAGCAACACCACAGTCATGAACACATCTGCACAAGACCTAATACTTCAACACAAGGAAGAATAACTGGAACAATTCTCACTGAAATTTTGAATGGGCCAATGCAGCGACAATCAAGACAAAACGTAAACTCTCACGGCCAAACCGCAAGAGACACCAACACGCTGCCTCGGTCAACACAAGTCTACATCTTTGGGACCTGTTTAAAGCTGAAATGATGATTCTACTCCAAAATATGCCCAAACCCACGGGTGTCAAATAAGGTGTGGTTTGATGACATTTTCACCTGTCCTCATTCAAAGTTAACGGGAAAAATGTCATTTTTTGCAATTTTTGTAAACACTGTGCGACAAATTGATTAGAAAAGTTGTTGCACACTGATCCTGACCGAGCTGCTTGTTTTGATGTGAATATTTTGCCAGGGTGTCCTCTAAGCTGCCGAAAACCTGCCTCCAAGAAGAAGAAATGCGACCAATGGTATGGACTGTGCTTGATGCTTTTACACCAGGAGAATCCATCATTCAGACTCTTTACCTTCACTGCACCGTCCCTCTCCTCAAAGTGGATGAAGGCGTAGTCTTTGAGCTTCTTGACTCGCTCCAGTTTCCCAAACTGACTGAAGGACTTCTCCAGGATTTCCTCTGTGACGCCGTTGGCAAGATTTCTCACAAATAAAACTTTCACCTGCAACGTGGACAAACACAGGAGGTCATCAGACTTTACACAGGCCTCAGGATCTCGGTGCCGCTGTTTCGTGTTTTCCTCGACGTCCCACACTCACCTTGGCCATGACCTCAGGATCCGGGTCCTCGATGGGATCGGCCCACTCCACGGTCACCATGTTGCCCCAGACCTTCACCTTGCCGCTCATTAGCCGCCGGCGGGCCTGAGCAGCTGTTTTGTGATCTTCGTACTCCAGGAAGCAGAAGCCCCGGTTCTTCTTCTTGTCGTCGGGTTGATGGTACAGTATGACGTCACTGAGGCCCTCTGCAGGCAGACAGAAGCAACACGTCAGGCTGAAGTTACACCGCACGTGAAGTAAACTGGTATGGCAAGAAACCACCAAGCATGACAGAATCTTTTACCTGTGACTTTAGCGAACTCCTCAACAATCTGCTCCTTTGTTTTACTCTTGGGAATGGAGCCAACGAATAGCCTGTTGTTGGCGACAGATATACACACCCCGATGTGCTTGCCTGGGCGAATCTCATGATTATTACACTGTTGGGAAAAAAACCGAGGAGGAAAAAAACGTCAAGAAAATTTGACAGCTGACAAAACAACTTTAACAGGCAACCAGTTATATCCTAAACCCTGCCTGCAGATCAAAGAGGCTGTTATTTCAGACTCTTTAAATACTTGAAGTACATGAATGTTTTTACACTGACAAGCTACCAGATCAGGACCCTCAACTTTGGAGCAACCTGCCAAGGAAATATGTCTGGAGTCACTTACACGTTTTGAATCACTTCTTAAAACCCTCTTTTAAAGACAAACCTTTCAACTCTTAAAGCCTCATTTCATATAGTGTTCAACACTTTCCTTTTCCTGCTTTTACTCCTTCTGATGTGGCATCATCCTGGTGTACTTGTCCTTTTCCATTTATTCTTGTTGCATTGCTTTTTTTTTTTTATTATATTGTTTTCAGTGTGTTGTCTTTAGCTTGTGTTAAAGCACTTGTACAATATAAATAGTTATATTATTTTAGCATACCTTCTGGATCAAAATGTTATACATAAAACAAATCAGTTTGTCTACTTTTTTTTTAGTGTTGATGTCTTTTTATTTGTAATTACATCTTAGTTCCTCCATCACCCGTAGCAAATGAAAGTAAAAGTAAGTGTGCAGGAAGGTGTGGGACTACTTCTCCAACGATGGTGACATATGTGATTGAAGAAAGCAGCCTTCTGAGGACTTCTGCAGAATCCACATTGTATCAGTGAATTAATAAATTCAATCTCATCTGTGTTCCTGAGAAACTGACCAGCTTCACTGCCTCCTGGGCTGCTTCTTTAGTGCAGAATGTGACGAAGGCGTAGCCCCTGTTCAGGCCGCTCAGCGGGTCCATCATTAGCCTGAGGTCCCAGATCGGCCCGGCCTTCTCAAAGAGAGGAACCAGCTCATCTTCGAACAAGTCGCGGGGAATCTTCCCGACAAAGATCTGGAAGAAACATGGACAATATTTATAAGATGCTTCTTATCGAGCAGTGAGACATTTGAAAACAACATCCACAAGAGATGTGATGTTACTGAACCTTCATCAGTTCTTTCAAAGCTCAGTCTGAAAATTTAATTTGAAACCTGGATTTGAAACAATCCATTGAGCAAGGCTACAAGTGAATAAATATTTCATTATTACTCCATTCAACTCAACCTTTTGTGATAATTGTTGCCTGCAAATTAAAGAATAACAAAGAGTAAAGGTGCAATGATTAGTTGACAAAAATCTATTATGAAAATAGTTGCCAATGAATTTAACTGTCAACCACTGTTAGCAGAGGTGTTTCTCCCAATGGAGTGAGACATCTCTCCCCTCTCCTATCTTTGCAGAGAGCTGCACATGTACAGTTGCGTTCAGCAGAAAGTAAACAATATGGCGGCGGCCGATGCAGATTTACTTTCTGTGTCAGCAGCAGATGAGATGAACAGAAGTGTTTCTGAATGAAGAATCCTTCTGTCTTTATCATTAACCAGCACATCATTTAAACAACCTCATGCTAAATTTAAAAGCTGAATAAGAGACATTTAATAATGATGTGATTCAAGGTCCGATCAGTTGACCAATCCTTTCAATAGTTGATGATTAATCAACTCTCAGAATAGTTGTTAGTTGCAGCTGTAGTTGGAAGAACTTCATAACATTTAGTCCCAATAACTGTATTAGAATCTCCAGATGTTAATGTCTCATGTTCAACGTGTGCTTCCTCATGTTTAAAATCTAATACACTAAACAAAGAATTATATCAAATTCTAATATCTATCAGGAAAATCACAGTAACATTTTCTTCTGAAACCAAACTGTTTCACAGAGTTCATACGGATCAGGGGGAGGGAAGTAAGAGGTTTTTCAGGAAACTATTTGTACCAACGTAAACAGACAAAACAAGTATGAGTCAAACTGACTTCAAGAGTCAAGCATGTGTTTGTAGATCCCTCTGTGCAGCCTGCATGAAAAAAACAAAACAAGTCTGGCTTCAGCTGCCAGACTCTCAATAACTTTTCTTTCCTAAACAAATGAAAACACCTCCTCTGAAGTAAAGCTTCAGTTTCCCTGCCGCCACCTGACACTTGGATTTACTCTGACAACACCAGCACAAAGCGTACCTCTGTTCCAACAGTGGGTTGGGCGCCGGAGTACACAGACTCAGGTGGAGGCCCGCCATACTTTCTCTGGCCTGTTGTTACATCGAGTGTGTAGTCGGTTCTGTCCAGGAGCTCTTTGATTTTCACCTCGTCGGGTCCTTTAGTGGAATCTGAAACTTTTGTCCCTTGTTTCTCTCTCTGCCTGTAGGTCTTCATCACTCCACAGAGGAAGGCACTTTTGTTCTAGGGAAGAAGAATAAAGGATGAGAAACTCATCTTCACCTCATTGATTGTGAGGCACCAACAAAATTCTCTTCGCCACACACACTGTCAATACTCACTTGCACGTGTGACAGGTCGCTCTCTTTGAACTGGACCAGCACTTGCAGAGCTCCCTCCTCATTGAATTCTTTCAAAGCTTCAATAGCCCTTTCGTCTAGGTCACTATGTGCTACCAGGCCTGACGAACAACACAGAATAAACACACATTATAAAGAAAAGAAGCACAGTGGCTGCGTGACTCATGCAGCCGTGAAGCAGTTGCACAACAGAGACTTCATCATAATTGATCTGAAAGGAACCCAGGAAAATGACAGCTGAAGGCACAAAGCCACGACTATATCCAGCTCTAAGTGTTGGGCCACACTAATGGTTTGCATCCAACACCATGACAGGTTTCAAGTATAATTCTTCAATAGCCTCAAGACTTGAAGCACAAATCAACTTTTGAACCAGAAGTTCATATTGAACATCAAACACATGCCGAGTACAAAATATCAATCAAAGAGTTCTCTTTCTACTAATATCTCCTCTTTTATTCAACAGTCACGTCAGCTCCTGTTCACAGTTCACATGCAGCCAGCTGGCTTCAACCTCCCTTTCCCTGAAGTCTTGATGCTTTTACCGCATCCGATCCCATTTCTACTCTCAGTGGCTTAACAGCACTCGTCCTGAGATCTGATGAAACTAAACCATGTGCATCATGTAGAAGGTGCCTCTGGAGAGTCGCAAACAAACAGAACTGGAAGTATTTTATCGATTTTGGAGATTAAATTTGCTTCTTGCTGTTCAAGCGAAGAATTTTCTTAAGCATTAATAAAGTTCAATCTTATCTCTTAAATTATCATTGCAACACTGAATGAAGGAATTCCTGTCAGGGTGCTCTCTCTGCCATTGACACATTTAGTTAACTTTATTTCCAATAACCTGCCTCACCTCAACAGTTATTAAAAGATAAGTCTGATAATCTCTTACATTTCTCTCATCGCCAACAGAAATTGTAAACAGGGGTGGCCTCTCACCACTATACATGTGTAAGATTTATTCTCAAACAGCACATTATCCACATAATACATTCTTCTTAAGATTGCAGTCTGGGTGGGAACTAATCTACACTTGGTTTTGATTTCAGGACAACAGTGTGTGTCGGTGGAGCCAAATTAAACTACAGTTGCTATGTTTACACTGATAAACAAACCTGGTGGACCAGCTCTACCACACAGAGGAGTCAGACATCAGGCTTTGGTTGCATGCAAATATCTGTAACCTCCCCATGGGATTTGTTGACATTGTTTACTTTAAGGAACCCGATAGGAGACCCCTAAAGGGACTGGCGTTGCAGCCAAACAAAAACGAAAGTCTGTGTGAAATGAACAACAGATCCGGAAATGAAGAACTCTAAAAAGCCATGTGTTTTAAACCATAACCTGGCATGAACCGTGCTGCTTACCTGCTACATAAAGTTCGTCTAGCTTCTCAGCGACTTTCTGAGGTAAACCAGCCTCCAGTAAAGCCTGGAAGTGTTCTGAGTGGTTCACCGCTGCTGTAGTGTCCATCGGCTCCTCCGTCCCGTTCCCGTTAACATGATCTGTGGCCATGTCTCCAGACATCTGTGTACAGTGGAGATTAGAGCAGAGTTACAGCACCTTCACGCACACCGCTGTGGTCACTGGACAAACTGGTACACGGGATTAAGGTGTGCGGGGTTTGGCGCCATCGTTCAATACAAACTGTCGCGTTACCTGAGAGGCTCGTGCTGCACGCAAACTCAAACAACACCTGGATGGCACGTTAGGCCGATTTTAAACGTCTGATACCTACTTACAAACTGCGTGCTTGTCATGCTACCGTGCCACGAAAACAAAATGTTAAACAAATGATAATCTCCGCGTGAATTCCGCAGGTTTCCACGCACATCCACCACGCCTCTGTTCGCTCACGTTAGCTAGCGTCGTGGAGATCACAGGCCGCACTGTCCGCGGCGCGCGCATGGACGTGCAAGTAACATAGAGCTAATGAAATAACTTTCAGATATAAACGGATTGGAGTATTTCTCTATACGTGGTGCACATTAACTACACACGTAGTATCTGTTTAACCGGGAGTCAGTCAAAGCGGGCCCGTTTTTCAAAATGCCGGCTAGCCCTGTAACCAAGCTGCTGTGTTGCTAACAGCGGCCGGTCGCGTACAGCGTTAGCGTGCGTGGAGCGTTAGCAAAACAACCGAAATCCTCTGCGTTTCCTCGGTAGCTCGGCGCGTACGTACCATGCGAAGCTAACCCTGGGTGCACGCTGCTGATCCGCCGTGTTCAAGGAGCTTCAAGTACAGGAAAATAATCACGCCGGTGCTTTTCAGGTGGATTTCTTTACTCCCGGTGAAACAAAATGGCGGCTACGTAACGTCGCGAGCTCTGCTTCTTCTCTGTATGTACGGGGTTTCTTAAAGTGGTTCTCACGGGCCGCTCCTGTTTGGTACTTCCGACCAAACGTCACACGCTGACCCAGTGACTCATGTTTACAGTATCAAATCATCTTATTAACGGGGACTTTCTCACAGTAGTTAAAATACACATATCCTATATTTACCATCGTAATTGATTGATTGATTGAGTTTATTTTTGCTAAATTTCTATGCTCACAAGAGGTACAACAATAAAAGTTGCACGGGTGACACAAGAAAATGAAACATTTATTTCCATTGTGGCCCTTGATTACCTTTTTTTGAGGAAAAAGTGGTAAAAACAAAACAGAGTTACAGTACAATAAAAACAAACAAGCACAGAAATAAATCAATCAATAAGACCTATAAATGTGCTTCACCACATCACTGTTGGCACCTCAGTTTCATTTGCCTTAAAGTGGCTTCATCCTCTCTTTTTACATGCTGCAAATAAATCTGCAATTCTATGGCAAATATCCTAATTATGTCAGTGCTACTTTAATGCTTTGCAATAATAATAAACTTTTATTTTTCTGTATTATTATTTATTTTTGAAAACTCAAACACCAAGAGACTTCTTTGATTTTCCTAGTTTTACTGAAAACACGGACATGATCAAATACATTTTATTTTATATTTTTGCAATGATAAGGAGTTAATGTCAGTCTCCTTTTTCTTTTGGCTTTTCCCTTCAGGGGTCACCACAGCCAATCATCTGTCTCCATCTAACCCTATCCTCTGCATCCTCTTCTCTCACACCAGCTATCTTCAGGTCCTCTTTCACTACATCCATAAACTTCATCTTTGGTCTTCCTCAAGGCCTCCTGCCTGCCAGTTCAAATCTCAGCCTCCTCCTTCTGATATATTCATCATGGTCCAAACCATCTCAGTATGGCCTCTTATCTCCCGTACACTTAACATGTGCTGTCCCTCTGATGTATTCTTTCCTGATCCTATCTATCCTGGCCACTTCAATGCATAAACTGAAGAAATATTTTCAGGCTATTTAGATACAACTACGTAAAAATGCTTTATTCGTTTTATTTATTTAGGTTAATGGAGAGAAAACCGTAGCAAATACAAGTACGTTTACATTTGCTGTCTTTTAATATGGTTTTTGCATTTCGTTTTCATACTTATTCAGGTATTTAGTTATTTATTTATTTTTTAAAACGTGTGAGTTTTTTTGCCCAAACTTTACGTCACACCATGGGGCGTGGCTTCCAGACGCAACGTCAAACGCTATTGGCTGAGCGCGAATTTTCAAATGTATCGACGGCAGCAGATCGGAGGAGGAAAGCAACACAACGAGCGATACGAGCTTTCTGTCGAAATGGATATTTAAAGTTAACTAACCACCAGATTCATTAGATTTATCTCCCACGAGTTTGTTACTTGTTGTTATTTTTAAGGATTTTTTTTATTCAAAACAAAATGGACGTCGCTTCGTATTTACAGTAAGTCCCACTGGAACAATAACGTTAGCCAGTGTTAGCTTACTGCTACTTATCGCTGTGTTATGATTAATTTATGATGTAGTGGTGCTGATTTTGTTTAATATTTCCCACATTTACTCTTCTTTTAGGTGTTTTGAAAACAGTTTAACCTCCTACACAGGAGACGACCCACTGGACCCATGGGACAAGTGAGTAACTTGAGTGAAGTTTATCTAGGATATGCTGAGTTGTTACTGTCACCACAGGAACATGTTGCATACAAAGGAACCACAACACACATAACCCGATACACAACGGTGAAAATGATATATCCATGCAGGAAACAAACACATTCACCTGGCAAAGTCCAGCTACAGACATAGAGCCGGAGCCTCAGGGATTAGTCAGTGAATCGATAAACCTACCAGCACATTATACATCTGCATCTATTCTGAAAACCAAATGTCCTTTAGAGTCAGTAAAGGTTCTCCTGTAGTAGTAAATTCGTACTTTAGATTCATTGGAGACAAAAAAATCTCTGACTTTAAATAAAAACATTGTATATCTTTCTGCAGGTGAAAAGTGAATCAGCTGAGCAAACAACATTTATTGATAATGTGACAGGTTTCCCACACGTCCTACACAGCTCATTGAAACAGAGGCATGTAAAGTACCTCGCTGAGTGCAACCTATGAGATCACAACAGAATCTACTGGGATATTTTCACTATTCAAGCTTGTATTGAAGCATACAGAGGTGTTGAATGCTGCTCCTCTTCATCCCACTGGTACATACTACATAAAGACAGACAGTTCCAGCAAGTGCCACTATAATAAATACCAATGATATATGTATATAGAGAAATACTGAACTGTAATGAAGTGAAAGCTACAACTATAACTTTATATGAGTTTAGTTTAAAAAGAAGTGGAATAAGTCAGAATTACAGTGTCCAAAGTTCCATGTGCAGTTGTGGTGCAAAGTGTCCATAACTAGTGAGTCTGACTTGTGCAATTTGTTGTGCGACATTATAACTGCTTTTAAATAGCAGCTGGAGCACACTGCCTGTGTCCTTGTTGAGCACTTAAAGTTAGAAAGCAGTGTTCATGTTGCACACTCAGTCAGTCATCGATGAACAGACAGCCACTCTTCAATGAAAACCTTTCTCTGTGGTCCCTGTGTCCCTGAGGTTGTTGTTGTTTGTATCTATAAAGTTCAGGCTGTTTCACCTGTGTTGTGTTCCTGCAGGTTTGTGGTGTACCTGGAGCAGCGACTCCCCGCAGACGGCAGCAGCGGGATGTCGCTGGTGTTCGACAGTCTGGTCCAGAGGTTTTTAAACGTCGAGCGATATGCAAATGACGTCAGATTTGTGAACTACTGCATCAAATGTGTACGTCGGACTTAAACACTCAGTGACACACGGAGTCACTTTGTTATTCAGACGGCAAAAATCCTAACAAGAGCTTTTCTTGTTGTGTCCCAAAGGCGAGTTACTACTCCGACCCCATCGCACTGTACAGTCACATCTTCAGTAAGGGTGTCGGCACCAGGACCGCCGCCCTCTACGTGGCCTGGGCTCAGCAGTTTGAACAGAGGGGCCTGAAGGAGCAGGCGGAGGCAGTGTACCAGAAAGCAGTGGAGAACCAGGCCCAGCCGGTCGACACTGTTCTCCATGAATATAGGTGAGGACACAGAGACTGGACATGCAGTGCAGAGCTCAGTGAGATCTGTGTTTCATTACTGCACCAGGAGTCAGTACACAGCTGACAGATTCATGTTGTGATCAAGTGTCTTTCAAATTTGTTCTTAAAAAATCCAAGAAGACAGTTTTTCCACAAAGCTGTTTTTGTGTTCTAACTGGATAAAAACCTATGAATATATTTCATTTCATTGTGTATAATTAAACTTATAAATGGTACCTTCAGTGGCAGATTAAAAGGTAACATGGAAGATGACACAACCTCTTGGGAACACTTTTGGACTTAGATGAAGACTGATAGGATCTGTTCACACTTTGTGTTAAGATGTGTCTCAGGTGATCAGATCACAAGTGGACAGCACTAAATACAAGTGTGAACGTGGCCAGTCATCAGGTGCAGCAGCAGGATGATGTTCAGTGATCTTCAGAATAACTGTTGTGGTGTCACAGTTTGAAGATGTTTCCACTTGTTTGAACTTCAAAGATGTTGTTGGTTCATCAAGTTAGATCCTGGTTAAAAACTTGCTCCCTCCGAGGTTTTCACAGATGTTTTGTTTGTTTTGTTCCTTTTAAAAATGTAAAAAGTCCTCATCAGGTTCATTAGGTGGTATCTGTCTGTCAGTGTGTGTGTGCTGATGAACTTTGTCACCAACAAATTATTCTGCTCTGCAGACAGTTTCAGACAAGAACCAGAAGCCAGATGGCAGCATCCGGTACGATGATGTTTACTCACTTTGTTAATTGAAAATGTTTTTCTGTGATGATGCTGCAGTTTGATTTTTATTTATTTTGATTTTTAATATTTTGAGAAGCAGGAGGTCGAAACCCTTTGCAGAACTCACACTTAACCAATCAGATGCCATCTCACCGAGAGCCTCAGAGCAAGGTGTGTGTCTGTGTGTCTCTGTGTGTGTCTGTGTTAAACTCCGTTGTCTAAGTTTCCAGATGCTGTAGCCAGGTCTCCTTTCTCTCTCTCTCCTCCTCTCTCTCTCTCTCTCTGACTCTGTGAGTCTCTCTCTTACTCTCTCTCTCTGTCTCTCTGACTCTCTCTGTCTCTCTGAGTCTCTCTCTCTGACTCCCTGACTCTCTCTCTCTGACTCTCTGACTCTCTCTGTCTCTCTGACTCTCTCTGTCTCGCTAACTCTCTGACTCTCTCTCTCTGACTCTCTGACTCTCTCTGTCTCTCTGACTCTCGGACTCTCTCTCTGACTCTCTCTCTCTGACTCTCTGACTCTCTCTCTCTGACTCTCTGACTCTCTCTGACTCTGACTCTCTGACTCTCTCCCTCTGACTCTGACTCTCTCCTCTGTCACTCTGTCTCTCTCTCTCTCTCGCTCTCTCACTCTCTCTCTCTCTCTCTCTCACTCTCTCTCTCTGACTCTGACTCTCTCTGACTCTCTCCCTCTGACTCTGACTCTCTGAATCTCTCTGACTCTCTGAATCTCTCTGACTCTCTGACTCTCTGACTCTCTCCCTCTGACTCTCTCTGTCTCTCTGTCTCTCTGACTCTCTGACTCTCTCTGACT
>OOFC01019397.1:0-11158 GCA_900323345.1 Pseudochromis fuscus
TTTTTTTTATGATGCAAGTTTCAAAGATGGATTTTTTCATATTCTGGATCATATCTGAAATTATTCCTTTATCTGGATCAATCTTTTATATATTGTAGACCATGTTAGAAACTTGTCCTGTATTTTTTTTCAAAGTGTCTTGACCATTTTTGGTGGAGTCATATGCAGAAATGTCACATATGGTCCTATCTCCCAATGTTAAAGAATCCTTCAAAAAATTCCTGGATCCAGACAGTGATCCGGATCACTTCCAAAATCTAATCATTTGTTCCTTATCCCCATCTGGACAATCCCTGAAAATTTCATCAAAATCCATCTGTAACTTTTAGAGTTATTTTGGAAACCAACAGACAGACAGACAAAAACATAACCTCCTTGTTGGAGGTAAAAATGTAAAACTTTTGAGTTGAGCTGTTACCACAGGATCAAAGCACCAAAGAGACCTGTGTACTCACGTTAATAAAATACAATAGTGCTGCAGGTTTCATAAATCATCTCCTCTGAAGTTTGGTCCATGTTTTCCACTCAGACCTGACCGTACATCTCCCCGTGTCTCCCCCTGCTCCAGGTGACCATTAAGACCAAACATATTCCACAAAGGAATAACAGCACATCCAACATGTCGACGTCCAAAATTGCCAATCTCCTCGGAAAAAACCAAGAGCAGGAGAGGGAGAGAGGGGGAGGCAGCGCTCCTCATCCTGAAGTCAAGGCCCATAGCGCCTGTCAGTACCAGTTGAGCTGCTGCATCTTTTATGAGGAAAGCCCTGTTGCTTATTACAATATTTACAGACGTTTAAAGATTGCGAAGCGAGTGTTGTTACTGCATTAGCTTGGCTCGGTGGCCTTCGCTCACTAGCCCTGACAGAAGATTTTATTCTCGATTTGTTAAATCGAATCACTGCACAAAACTGCGAGGAGACGGAGGATTGTTTTTCCTGTGACTCGGTGCTCTCTCGTGGAGCCGAATTTATTTCTTCTTAAAACCTTTATGAAACTGTTTAATTTCATTAGCAGCCACAACAACACCGTGAAAGGGCCTAAGCTGCTTGGATGTCTATTAAATTTGTAATAGTATCACAGCATGTTGTGTATATACCATCCATGTCATCTACAGCTCTGTTTATGGTCTGTAAGTGAATTTAGCCCATCTGTTTCCTCAGGGGGGACGCTGTCCTACAGCAGTGCCGTGATCTTTGACACTCTCCATAAGGCACACACAATATGGAGACGTGTAGATGCACTTACACTCCCATAATATCAAAGGGAGAAGCTTCAATAAACCAGAGAGGTAGTTTAGGCAATACCACTACAACTTCCTATAGCAAAGCTGCAGCCTCATAACACAGTTTCAATAGGTACATGTGCTGTTTTCCAACTACTCCACTTTCCTCCTCGGCTCTGTAGCGGGAGGACAACTCACAGAGAAACCCTATCCATCAGTCTGGCTCAGAGGGGGAAAAAATAAAAATTTGAATAAATATTTCATTAGATTATTCCGTGATTTAATGTGCTTCTGCTTGGCTGGGGTCTACAGCAATATCTCCATTTATAAATGCATTAACACAATGATACCCGACACAAGCTTAATATTGATACCCAGACTGCCCGGGCCGGCAACACAACATGAGGATTGTTCTGTCTGTCCGTCCTCTGTCCGTGGTGCTGAATCACAGATTTGAGTGCATGTTATTTATCTGTGTGAGGCCAGCTCACAGGATATAATTGGTCCAGAAACGGGTGCTTTTCATGCACCCATCCCCTTTTTAATTCCCAGAAATAAACAAAACAAAGACAGAAATGAAACGGCGACGACATGTGCATAAACGTGCTATAAGTAGAAGCTAATTAGAGCCAAAGGGGGGAAGTTTTCACAGTCTGTGATAAATTCAACATCAGGAAATCCTCTACCTATTAATACCAATTGGGCGACAATAATTGGCAGGCCATCGACAGCGTGGGCAGAATTAATCATTTGAAGAGGCAGACTAGACTGAATTTTTAATTGGCAGAGGCAGCCACTGTTTAGGGAGGCAACCAGCTGATCACCCAAGAGACTGCTGCTTCAGACAATGCACATTTGCTAATCCTCTTGAGTCAAGTTATTATGGCCATGCATTATTATCACGCTTTACAAACTAATTCCATGTTTTCCCTCATGGATTACCAAGGGGAAAAAATAGTTGCATAAGAAAAGAGGAAATAATAAACACGCCGAGCACAATGTGGATGAAATGGAAATCAAAATGACAGAAGAAGTGCAACGACTACAAATATACAACACTTAGCGTAATGAAAAGTGTGTGTGCGTGTGTGTGTGTGTGTGTGTGTGTGTCGATCAATGTCTCTCTGAGGCTGTTGTCCCAGTGTTTCCATCACGATGCATACTCCATAATCCTTTTCTGCTTAATAACACGATTAACTATAAAATAACCTCATCAGAGATCATGGACATATTAGAGTTTGATTATGTATTGTTAATTGTTCAGCCAGTCTTCATTACATGCTAAGTCATTTCATTTGACTGAACCATGCTTATCTAAAATTAATTAGCTGTTTGTAAGATAATGAATAAGGGTAAATATTCACTTTGAGCAGCACATGTGGATTTATTTGGACTTTAGCTGTGAGGAAATGTTTGGAATTTCACAACAAAACTCATGATTGACATTTAATACTTATAAAAGTTTTTCTGTCTCATTGTTTTTCATAAAAAGGGATTTTTCTTTGTTACAAGTTTCTTTTAAGTTTTGCATTTCAAACAAACGGGACCTGAGGAGATCATACAGACTCAGTGAAAGCAAGCACAACATCTCAATTACAGATTTAAAATATAAAAGATATTTCTTATCTTTTACTTTACCACCAAGAAGAATGATGTAATAAAGGGAATTTATTTTGTATAATAATACGATTAAATCCAACAGAAACTTTTCAAATGAGAGAAACTAACTAGTTATGTGCTGCTGACTTTATGGTCTAGTTGCAACAGTGTCACATGTTACATACAGATCTGTCCAATATGTGTCTCTGTGCATGGATTGGTAGCATGTTACACGTATGTTACATGTCTAAGTGTCTCCTCCCAGACACCACGAAGAGGTGACAGTCACTCAGGAGCCAAATACTGCAATCATTATGCAACACAGGGCAATGACAAACCAACACCAACGAATGGCAAACCAGTGCTACATGGAAAAACCGTCTTCCTCCCTGCGAGCTGACAGCATCAGCTGGAGAAGCTTCATAAATATTCGGCGTATTAAACTAAATCTACATTTTCTGTACAAACTCAGTGCAGGTGCTTGGTGACAGTGGTGGACAAGCTCTGTAATAGCAACAAATTTCATATCTTTTCATGGTGATTTTATACAAGACATGACAGGATATGCAATGTTTGCAAATGACATTTACATTACTGTCATATACTGTCATTTGTCTTTTCTAAATGTCACCGCAATAAAAGGCTTATCTCCTGTACTAACATCCTTCACATATCAACATCTGCTCTGCAGGAGAGCAGGAGGGAAATTGAATTCAGAAAAAAAGATTTTCTTTGTGAATTACACGAGAAAATGATAGTTGAGGTTTTTGTCCATGTATATTTTTTGGAGGAGAGTCTGTGACGACTGTGGAGCAGGTTTAGACACAGAGATGCAGTCACATAATAAAACATAAATGTTCTGCCGTTCACCATTTTCATCATGAATAATGTTGCACATGATGTCAACAATACCAACTGTTCAAATTACAATTACAGTGAAATTAATAATGATGGTCACAGTCATTATCATGAAAATCTAAATCACTGGTTTTGCTATTTTATTTTTTGAAGAACCTGAGTGAGAGCAAAATAAAGTTGGATAGAAAGTGTTGATGGGTCATGATGATGACGATGATAATGATGATGATGATGATGGTGACGTCTACACTGCGTGGATCAGCGGTGTAAGGGGGGTGGGTACGTATTGTGAAATGGTTTTCCCACCCAGGCTGTGATCTCCACACCGTATATTCCTGCTAACCAACTTCATTATGGAAAATGGAAGTTGTCAGTGTATATATAGTGAGCTGAGTGGATTTACACCCTCTGCTTCCCCTCATCCTTCCCTTTCAGCAGAGAGCCGCGCGCGCAGCATCACTGCCCACTCTCCGTGGCGACGTTCGTCATCTTGTGACAGTTCCTCGCGCCCTTTGGAGACATTGTAATATTGAACTGATTTCTGTGTGTCGGGCTCTGCACCCAGACCGCTCCACTCGCACATGGGGAGATGTTAAAGAAAGCATATGGATGAATAAATGATGCCGCCCCCTCCGCAAAAGATGGGACTGGCAAGAGGGAGGCTCTTTAAAAATGCATCCTCTCCGAGCGCCTCTGCCCCACTTAGGAGCGTGTTAAAAAAATACTCTTCAATTGCAATGAAATATAGAATCATACGTGGCTGTGGACGCGCGCACAATGTTGCAAATGTCTGTTTTTGGGATCATTTCATAATATTACATTGTCAGGGTGGAGATGCAAACACGCGTAAAATCATAAGCTGTCAAAAAAAAAACACACAAAACAATCCTAACTGGTACAAAAATCCAAACTTCAAAGATGTTACATGAAAACACACAAGCAGTGATGAACATGATGATGCTGAGAAATTGTCTGGACGGATCATTTTTTAAAATTACGCCTGAAAAACTGTGAGAATAAAAGTGGCAAATACGCGCAGGTTAAAAGGTGCGTGTATTAATAAGCAAATATTAAGCTTCCTATGGGCCTCGCGGCCATTTGCGGGGCGACACGTTACCTTTGTGCATGCCGGTGTATCGGTCCTTGAGAACTGTCAGTTCGTGGATTTTCCCAAACTGTTCAAACAAGGGTTTCAGGTCTTTTTCCTCCAAGTTCCGCGGTATCTGCCCGATAAACAGCTTAATGGCATCTTGGTCTTTCATGTTGCCGCTCTCCGGATGAATTGAAATGGGTTCTGACCCGTTCATGGGTTTCGGAAATGTGATCTGAGGGTACTGGTGCTGATGTGGGATAAGTAGTAGTGGTTGTTGGGTCGGTGATGCCCCCGGTCCGGTGAAAACCAGGCTGGAGTGAGCGGGCTGGGGCTGCTGTGGATGGTGCTGCCTTCTTGTTTCAGTCTGAGTGAATCTGGCCATTCTGAGCTGGGAGCAGAGTGGATAATAATGACAACACACACACACACACACACACACACACACACACACATACACACACACACTATGAGAGAGCAAGCACTCAGCTGGAAACCAGGCTGACTTTCTATCCGACACACAACACACACACACACACGCACACACAGTAAAGCAGAGAGGGGGTGATATTGGAGGAATAAGCGCACAGAAGCGATATGAGACGCTCTGGAGCGACACCCAGTGGCACTTATGAGTTACTTCAACTCAGGGGAGAGAGCTTTCTGCCAGGAGACCTCTGAATCCCAACATTTCCACAACGTGTTTGTGAATTTATTTTTGTTTTAATACACTTGTTGTGGGATTAAAATTGAGTAAATGCATCAACACAAGCTGGAATCGACTTTTTCCACAGCACACTGGTCATAGTGGGGAAAGCACAGGTGTTGGTGATCACATTAACGACGCCTCCTTTCTGGTTGCAGTAAGATATTGCAGCAGTCATTTAGTTTATGATTTACATCTGCACATTTCCAACTGTCAAAATGTCCTTCATAAAAAGCCCGATTACATGTAAGTATCCTTCATTTCAGATTTTACTCGAATTGATGGGAATAAGCGGCGATGTGTGCACTCTTTCAAGTTATTTATTATAATTAGTGGGCTGACTGACAGTGACTTGAAAATGCAAATGTGCAGTAAAAGAAGTTGGATGCGATTTAATTGACGACTGCAGAAATGTTCGACATAAATGAGATCAAACTGTGCAACATTTAGCTCTGAAATGGGATGAAAAGGAAGTTTTAGTACCTTGACTGCATCTCGGCTGCTAAACACTAAACATTTATCTGGTCTGTGAGCTGCAATCAGTCAAAAATGAAAATCAAGATGAACCTGGATCACAAATACAAATGTCTCCTGTGGGGGACACTGCTGGTCATGCATCCTATTGTTCAAATCTGTCAAGAATATTTTTTAGGAGGAGATGGATGGCACATGGTCCCAGTTAAAAAGTCTTTAAAAATCACGCTACAGATTTTAGTGTGAACATCCTTCTTTACATTTGCCTCATCATCACCTGGAAAAACCCAAAAAGAAAAATCTCTACAAAAAAAAATCAAATACAGACTCCTGAATTTAAACTGGATTTTCCTTCTTGTAGTTGTATCAGGAAGGAATCACATGACAGCCAGTATTGAGAGGGGGACTGATTGGAGATCAATATCTCTTTCAGAGCTTTCATTGTACTTGCATGTACAGTTTAAATGAGTATAGGCAGTGTTGGGGGGAAAAATCAGAATCTCACTTTCATCTGACAGTTTTCAGCAAAATAAATCATTAACGAAGCCAATTTAATTGAGTAAACATTGTACTTCTTGACGACCACAGTGAAACTAATTTATGACACAATATCTAAAAAACAATACAGATTAACGTAGACAATAGAAAAGGATAGTAAAATAGAAACAAGGCTAATTTCTCTGACTGTAGAGAGTCTGTAACCTCTAGTGTTCATCTCTATTGGACGTGGACAGTAACCAATACAGGTTCATTGCTCCACCTCCTGGAGTTTGACACAATGTTGGATCAATATACAATAACACAATAATATGATGTTAAATTATCTTTTCTTAACCTCGAGACACACAATACTGAACAGTATCCACAAAGTTGGAAGAGGCTTTGTTATTTAAAATTAGTGCTGTCAAACGATTAAATTTTTAGTCAGATTAATCACAGGGTTGCTGTGGATTAATTTCGATTAATCGCGATTAAATATCATCACTTTTTAATCTATATTAATCGTGTTTCATTTTGCATGAGGATGGTCTGTCGCAAGCTAGGTGATGTGTTAGCCGAAGTGCTAGCAGTATGTGCTAATGTATGCTTCCTGCAGAGAGTCAGTCACTATTCTGTCTTGATTTTTACTTCCTGTGGAGAGGACCAATGTGCTGTTTAGCATCGTCCATTTTTATTGGTTGGTTCTGCTTCCTGTCACCACAGGATTAACTTCCTGTTTGTGCAGGTGTGACAGCGACTCCACTTGGACAAACTGCCTGAAATGCAGAGACGTTCAGAGTCATTCTGTGCTGCAGATGATTAATTACGTTAAAATGATTAATCAGATTAATCATGATGATGGATTAATCCACGTTAATGCATTAGTTTTGATAGCCTTATTCAAAATGTATGTGTATCCATATTTCAAGGTTTGAAGAAGTTTACGGGATACTTGCTCGGATGTTGAAGCCAATAACGTAATAAAAGTCCTGAGCCAATAACGTAATAACTTTTGGCTAATACCGTAATAATTTATTACATTGTTGGCTACTTATTATGTTATTGAAGAACTTTTGGCTAATAACGTAATAATTTATTATGTTATTCCCTCAGTTATTACGTAATGGGTTCAGGACTTTTATTACATTATTGGCCTATTACATCTCAAAAAGAGCAAATTTATTACGTTATCGGCTGTTATGACATCATTGGCTTCAACACTCGTAGTTGCCAAAATGTTTGTCCCCATCCCGTCAGCTGAGCTAATTGCAGGGTCCTTGTGGAGACTGGCTCGCTGTCCTGACTTACTGGGAAACTTAATGGAACTGAACCATCATTAGCAAATTTTGTCTCACCTGCACTTTTTTCCCCGCTATCACAACTCCACACGTTCTCAGTGAAAAAGGTCTATCGGTCATTAGATTGAGTCGAGGGACCAACAAACATTAACCACAATTAAGAGACTTACTGTAAGTACTTTTCAAATAGCAGTCAGACTAATCCCCCCAGAGAGGGCTTATTTGCATCATTTGCCTTCCCTTTGCCGACAGCTCTCAGATGCCAATCCTTCATGAAAATAAAACATGGAAATAAGAGCGACACTGACAATGCTAATGCACAGCAGTGCAGGTAGACTGGCCACAAAACCACCCTTTAAATAAAACACATCTGCAGGACAGATTTCTAATTACAGCCTATTTAACAGTGGATTAAATGAAGTGATATACTGTCTGTGACAGCAGGCTCAAGGCTGCAAGGTGAATCGATACTGCTGGCTGCTGCTGCTGCTGCCTCTCTGACTGTGGAGGAATGGCACCACAGGGGTGCCCTCCCAGATCTCTGACTTCACTATATCTGCATCACTGTGTGAGTGAATTGCCTTCAGCGGTGCACCTGAAGAGCGAGCAGCGCCTCACCTCCAACAGCATGAGGAAAACAGGCTGGTCAGCAAAGTTGAAAATGGAGAAGTTTGGGGAAAAAATATTTGTGCCAGTCAGAGGAGGCTGGGTGTTTTTCTTTGGGAGTGAAGTGAGGATCGCTTCAGCTTTATTGAGTTCTGCTCATAATATTTCTCTTTGCAAAGTTCAGTAAGTGCGAGTACAGAGGGGAAGACATGAGCAGACAGGGTACACATTGACAGTAGCAGTCAATAAAACAGTGGGTGGTAGCTACACAGACGCAAGGCTTGTTTCTGTTTATTGTGAACTTTTGAAATGTGAGTGTAATTCTTTAAAGCAGTTGCTAAGCTGCTCAAACTGCTGTTTGTTTTCGATTTCCTCGTCCGAGTCAAAGTGTTATGTTGTGCTCCGTTCATCGTGTCATACGCTTATTGATTCACAGAGGCAGGGTCCTCGCCGGATGTGGCCGGCCATCTGAATGGGAGTTGGCAGGGACGGCAGTGGAGGTAGATGTGTTTGGCTCAGCATGTGAACCCGCTTACATCTGTAGTAGTGAGGGAACAAACAGGGACACAGTGCAGCTCATATTGAATAAGAGTAGTGAGCTGTCATTGCTCTGGCTCAGCAGCACTGAGGGAGGCTGAGTGGCTATTTTTAGGGATGTGGTCAACGCAGGGGGAGGGGTATTGAGAACTTCCACTTCATGGTTTTTTTATTGACCAATGCCATTAGTGTTTCGCCAAGCTGAAGGCAGAGACAAGAAATCAATAAAGGTCACACTATTAGTGCGAACTAAAAAGTTACATACAATTTAACTTGCCGGCGCTGATTCTGCTGCTTGTTAACCGGTCTGGACCCGGAGAGAGAGAGAAGCAGCCTCGGCCCGATCGGTTCAGCTTGGGAAGTTTGTGAGGCCCAGAGGGAGGCAGCTGAGGGAGTCATTGTGCATTCAGTGAGCTCACGGAGACACAGTCAGGACAGACAGACACACACATACTCCTAATTATCCAAATTCAACATTGTTCTCCACAAAAATGCACAAAAAGCGCACATTTAAAATTCCACATCTGGTTATGAGCTGAAGTCAGCGAGCGAATTAGAGACATAACAAAACGTGCATCACTTTCGATGGGGGAGCTCCTCTCTGCTCCGGTTGCCGTGGCGAAGTTCAGAAAGTATAGCTGGGGGTTAATAAGCGATAAGAGCAGGATGTGTCCCCTGGTGCCTAATTCACCATCGCTCTCCGGTTCTGCATTGCAAAGCTTGCTTGTTCAGCTGTAAGGTGTTGTTCAGGAAAATTAGGGTGTGATGTGATGATGGCCTATCACACTGGAGACAGTTTTATGGACCAGTGACTTAACAGGCTGATGAGATGTGATAAGAGCAGACTGACACTGTGTTGCTGTGCTGCACCTTCGTCTCCCAGCCTCAGGTCCTTGGACTAAAAGTCGTGTAGACCTCTTTGAAATTGATCAGAGCTTTTCCACTGAGGAAAAGCCACTTGTATTACTTGAAGCCGGGCCTGTTGCAGAAAAATAAACCACAGCGATGCTTAAATAATCCAAACACTGGCTGTCCAGCTTAGTTTTTCAGCCTGAAGTAGATCTAAGTGCTGCTTCACTTTATCTATTTGAATTGTAATAAAACTCCACAACCCAAACTGAAAAGAGCTGCACGTTGACATGATTCTGTTGTAAACAGTGAAAAGACATTTTTAATTCCAGTTAGGATGGGGCCTAAATGTAGTCATTAGAAGGAAGAGGAAAATAACTGGCTCCTGGGAACCAGCTGTCTTATTAATCTTGCACTAAACAATATTTATCCTGTTTTTTCTTTACTCTATAGAATAAACAATGTCTGTTTTTGTGGATTTGAACTGCACCAGAGGATTGAAAAAAAATAAAATTATTATAAACATTTACTCAAATATAGACCAAAAGCTAGAAGTGACTTCTTGCTATTAGAGATTATTTTTGTCCCTGCTCACTTCAGATGCTGTTTGGTTTGTAGCAGCTGATGGATTGGATTAAAATCCAACTGAATCCTGAGTAGGGCTTCGACGACTATTCAACCTAATCGATTATGTCGATTATAAAAATTCATCGACGCGGAAATTCAAGAGTCAATGCGTCTTATTATTGTTTTTGTCATTGGTAAAATCAAATACCAGCCAGGAAAAAGTCATCTGTACTTGCAGTTTCCTACAGGAACGGGTGGGGGCAGTATCGCTCCCACTATTGATGTTATTCACAGAAACAGACAGGAAGAAGAAGAAGCGGAAGCACGACAGCGACAGGCGGCAGAACCAACCATTAAAGACGGAAGATGCAAAACAGCTTTTAGGTTTTTACGTTTTTTTTCAGAAGGCTAAATAGCACGTTGGTCCTCTCCATGGGAAATGTGAGTACACAAAAACCAAGACGGACAGTCGACCGACACAAAGTATTACACACACTCTGCAGGAAGGAGTCTTCACCGAAGCACTTCCTGTTTAAAATACCACATTAACAGGAAGCATATGTTAGTCGGGGATTCTGCCAGCACTTAAGCTAACCCGTCGTCCAGCTTGCGACAAACCACCCTCGTGCAAATTTTTATTATTTGACAGCGCTATTTATTACTGCACCTTAACAAGCATTAGTTATCCAATTATTCGATTAATCGATGGAATAATCAATAGATTATTCGATTACTTAAAATACTCGTTAGCGGTTGCCCTCGTATGAAAGTGTGAATGAAGACCAACAGCATCTGCTCTGAGGACATGTGTACATGAGTGTGTATCTGTCCCCTGGAAGATGATCTGATGTGTAAATAGATACAGCAGC
>OOFC01019397.1:11178-23974 GCA_900323345.1 Pseudochromis fuscus
GAAAAGGTTCTCGATCCGCCGAAACGGGACGCCGCCACCTTTGTCGCTCACCTGCAGGCGACACAGAGAGTGATGTGAAGTGATTGCGCAGAGGCAGAGATGATGCCAGCAGACAAGTGGCTGCCTGTCGGGAACACTCGGCCTCAAGTGAAAGGTGGGAGCAAAGAGGCTTCCTGTTTGTTTACTTGCTGTCATGGCAACGGTGTGGTGCAACATTCATAAAAAACATTTCATCTGCAGGTAGGACAGGTGAGAAGGGAACACAAAAACAGGATATGTCCTGGTGACACATTAAGACAAGACGTACAGGCTCTGTACAGGACACCGCCTGTGGAGCTAATCTTATCAGAGCTATTTGCCGGGAGGCGCCGTGATTAATCGAGGGTGAGGTCGTTACATAACAGAGAGGGAAGGAGATTTGGGAGGAGATGACAAAACAAGGGTGGGTGAGTTTTAAAGCAAAGGTGTTACGTTACATAACTCGATCATTAACTGTGACTGGTGCAATCACAACAATGTAAAGAGGCGTGTGGAAGAATATTTATGTTCATAGGCCACATTAAAAATAACTAAACAGGTTCACATGAAGCTTTAAGGTATGGAAACACCTTGAAGCTGTTACATCACAGGTGGAAACTCTGTAACATTTGAACTTCCTCTTTTTCTAGATGAAACATTTCACCTGAACCAAGAATCGAGGGCAACCTGAGCAGATTTTAAAGCCACTGAGTATCTCTTTGAAACTTCCTGATTCACCAAGATAACAACCAATCACAGCAGCTCACCTTAATGGACATGTCCTCTCCTCCAAGTGACACCTTGACTTGAATGGGGGGAAGGTTGTTGCTGTTCTCATGAGTCTCAATAGTCGCCCTCATTGCATTCTACAACAAAAAAAAAACAATGTAATGATTAAGATACATTTCCTGCTGTTTTTAAATGATTTGATTCATCAGAAGTGGAAGCAGCGTCTCGTACCTTGAAGAGCTCGAACAGCATGTGATACAGGTGAGAGGGCACGTACACGATGCTGATTGGATGATTGGTCTTCTCTCCTGCGAGGGGAAAAATAACAAATGATGTTTCTTAATTCCATCCACTTCATTTACGATTCATTATCCTCGCCACTCATGGATGATTTCCATTAGTGGCAATTATTCTGTTTTTTTTTGTTTTTTTTTACAGTTAGCGAGGACAGAGAGGGAAAAGGTCTGTGTGTCAATATTGTCTGATGCAGTGAGCCGGGCTCTCTTAGCCATTACTTCAGCTCCTGTGCTATAATTAGAGGCCTCTCAGGTCCATCTGGCTGAACACTCATTTACATACAAACACTCACACTGAGTGTACACACAGGAGGCTCGGCTGTTTGTTCTTTATTGAAATCTCCTCAATGCGTTACAATGACTCGTCACTCTGTGGGGTGTGTATATTCAGGGAGATGCTGTGCTCTTCAAGTCTGTCTTCAAAGGTGCTGATGATGCTGACAAACATCTTCTCACCTGAAAAGATTAAAATGAGAGTGGGCTTACCGTTGATCTCCTGCAGGATCATATCAGGGGAGCGGAGGTAGTACTGGTCACACAGCATCTTGGCGCTGTGGAAGGCATCTGACAAAACCAAGGGAGATAATTATGTTATGGCTACGATACAAAATAATAGGATATTAGTCACAGTAAACATCACAATACAAGGATTAAAATGGCAGAAAAAAACAATCTGAAGCAGAGTGTTTAGATGTAAGTCATCTAAATTGTTTAATTTAATTTACCTTGGACCACATCCCCAACTTGACAGTGAGGGTCGATGCTTCCAATAGTGTTGGGGTGGACAGGGTTGGTAGTACCGTCAAAAATAAGAGCTGCAGAAAATAAAGAAGGATTTGTTCATAAGAACAGAAAGTCACATCCAATTAATATTTCAACAAGATGGATGGAAACAGGACAAACTTGTGTTTACTTCATCTACACAGTCTTAACAAAAAGGTTTTGTTAGCATGTGTTGTCTTATTATCAGGACTGAGTATATTACTTCTTCTTATACTCTTTCATTAAGCCTTGTTAGAGCCTGATATCTAACAACGACCTTAAATGTAACAATGTCCTGAATTGTTATTCAAAAAAAAGTAATAAAAACCAGAAATGTAATAACTGGTCGATAATGTAACAAAAGTGCTGAGCCTGAAGTGTAATAAAAAAAGGTAAGAAAACCCAAAATATAACAACTTGTTACATTTTGGGCAAGGTTGTTACTTTTTGGGCTCAGCATCTTGTTACATTATCAACCAGTTGTTACATTTTGGTTTTTATTACATTTTCTTTTTAGAATAATTCAGGTCATTGTTACATATCAGGCTCTAACAAGACTTAATTAAAGAGTATAAGAAGAAGTCATGTACTCAGTCCAGATAATAAGACAACACATGCTAACACAACAAAACTGTTCCTGATAAAGTTTGTATTACCGTATTTTCAGGAATATAAGCCGCTACTTTTTTCCGACCCTTTGAACCCTGCGGCTTAAACACAGGTGTTTCTCATGTATCGGCGACACGAAGCTCGTTAGCTTTTTACAAGCTAGCAAGCTCCGTGCCGCCGATACATTTAGCCTCGTCACATCAGACCCGGTCAGAGTGGACCACATGAAACTGTTTGAATAAATTCAATAGGTGCTTATAGTCTGGAAAATATAGTATATCAACACATTCGTATCAAGACAACAAATAACAGAGCTGGCTGTCATTGCAAACAATTCTAGGTTCATCCATCATCTGTTCTGCTGTGGAGGAACTTTCTCAAGTCTGAGGTAAAACTCGTAATGAAGTCAGGGTCAGAGCTACATAAGGGACTACATCATGCTAAAGAGGTTATTTAATCATTTACTGCTTCATCATTTATGTCTGCAAACAGGAAAAACTGTCACATTCCCATTAGTTATTAAAGTTAGTAAGTGGGAGGAGCTATTATTGGTGATCAAATATTTTTACAATAGAAAACTTTACAGTTGATGCTCTTCTCCAGCGTCCATCAGATGCTGCCTCCAAAAAAGTTTGATGTACAGCTCGAACAATCAAAGAGCAGCTCTGAAGTCCTGTCTCATTGGGCAGTGACCTTGGATTCAAGCGTTAGACCCGCCTCCTCGCTCCTCCCTTCATATCCAAATATGGTCACTTCTGTCTCCAAAAACCCAACCATTCCCCTAAGCACTGGCTTTTACCAGGATGAAGCTGCAGACAGAACCAGGCTGGTGTCTTACAAGTGGAAGTAACACTTCCCTCACATTTCTTGTTCATCTCCACTTTTACCATCAAATTAAATAAACGTCCAAAAAAGTATTCTTTCCAAAAGAAGATACAACCATGTAACACACCCAAAACCTTTACATGAACTTTTATCGACAGGGAGTTTAGTTGGGGAGGGCTAAACAAATAAACTTGTCCTGACTTGACTTGCCTTGATAAATTAGTGAGTTAATTACTGCTGAAGGATTACTCACACTCATAACCATCCTGGAGATCCACACAGGGCACTCCGTCAAAACAAGGCTTGTCGACGCACCACAGACGTGTCTCGCACAGCCGCCCCGAGTAGTTAATGGAGCAGTTGCATCTGAAGTCATTCCAGGTGACCTGACACCGTCCACCGTTGAAACAGGGCTCATCCTGCGCACAGACGAACACAGATGGATGGATTAGATGATCGCTTGTAAAGTCTCTCACCTGAGGCGACCACAGAGGTAAAAGCTGCAGAGAGGATTGGACGCTAACATGCAGATCAAAGGGATTCACAACAAGATCAGTGTTAATAGGGTTGAAGCAAACCGAGTTATCAGACGGAGCTGCAGTTAGCATGGGTTCAATGTCAGAGCCACACACTGGGAAACCATAACAGTGTTTACCTGGGGATGAGCATTTGCTAAACAGTTATCTTGCTTAGTTACATGAAGCTACAGTGGCTCTAGAGATGGCAGAGTTAGCTGCTCAGTGGACCAATCTCCCCTGTTTGTACCAGACTGAACTTTCCCAAACTCATCATATCTACCTCATATTTTCACCTTGTGCTTCACTGTAATTCATAACAGGAAACTAACAAGCACACTTCCACTGGCCTGAGCTGCAGCTTTACAGTAATGTCTACATGCTAACATTTGGTGGCTGCATGCTAATGAGCTGACTTTACTGTACAGCTGCAGCTCAATCAACCATCTCTCTCTTATGTTTACAGCAGTACAGTAGCAGTAGTAATAACAGTGTTGGTGGTGACTGAGTCCTGCACAGTGCTGCAAGTGACCAGATCAACAACAACCTGTATGGACACATGAAAATCAAACTATACAGGTCCACATAAATAAAGAAAGAAAAAAATCCATACTAGAAATGTAGAGTCATGATGTCATCACCAGACGAGCAACATAAAGTGTTTGAATACGTTTGATTGAACCATCAGTTAATCGTGAATCAAGTTTTTAAAAAGTTGAAAAAATACAGTTTGGTGTTTGTTGTAGTGGTGGTTGTAGAAGTAGTAGTAGTGTTTGTAATAATAGTAATAATAATAGTAATTAGGGCTGCAACGATTATTCGATATAATCGATTACGTCGATTAGAAAAATTTATCGACGCGGAAATTCAAGAGCCGATGTGTCTTATTATTGTTTTTGTCATTGGTAAAATCAAATACCAGCCAGGAAAAAGTCATCTGTACTTGCAGTTTCCTACAGGAACTGGTGGGGGCAGTATCGCTCCCACAATTGATGTTATTCACAGAAACGGACAGGAAGAAGAAGAAGCAGAAGCACGACAGCGACAGGCAGCTGGACCAACCAATAAACAGCACGGCTTTTTGATTTTTACGGGGTTTTTTTCCAGAAGGCTAAATATCACGTTGGTCCTCTCCATGGGAAATGTGAGTACACAAAAACCAAGACGGACAGTCGACCCACACAAAGTATTACACACACTCTGCAGGAAGGAGTCTTCACCGAAGTACTTCCTGTTTAAAATACCACATTAACAGGAAGCATATGTTAGTCGGGGATTCTGCCAGCACTTAAGCTAACCCGTTGCCCAGCTTGTGACAAACCACCCTCGTGCAAATTTTTATTGTGTGACAGCGCTATTTACTACTGCACCTTAACAAGCATTAGTTATCCAATTATTGGATTAATCAGTGGAATTATCAATAGATTATTCAATTACTAAAGTACTCATTAGTGGCAGCCCTAATAGTAATGTTCAGATTAGTTTAATTTGAATCATCACAAATCATCCTCAGAGTATTTTTTATACTAAGGTCAACTTATCACTAAACATCAGCCCCATCAACAGATCCCTCTGAGCAGCTCTTCATGACAGTCGGGAGGAAAATGTTCCTTTTACCAGGAAGAAACCACCAACACAGCCAAGCTCAGGGTGGACGGCTGACGTCTGACTCGACTGGTTGATCAAAATGAGACAACTCATCTAATCTTTGTTGAAGTGGTGATCATCCAGACAACAGTGTGTTTCTCCTTTACCTTGCATGTGTTGTCACTCTGGCAGCCGTTCAGCACGTTCTCCTCTGCATATGCCTGGTAAACCTCCAGCCCCTCTGGATGATGCTCCATGGTCAGATGCTTGTGGTCCAGCCGGATGTCCTGCAGGCAGCCCTTGAAGTGTCCACCCCAGGCGTTCATGTACATGCCCACAGGGAGTCCTCCCACATACACCACGTCCCCCGCCTCCACACTCACGTTCCCCAAGGCGCGATTATTCCCTGCTTTGGGAAAGACCACGTGGCCGTAACGTACCTTCACAGTCACCAGATTATTGTTGCCATCGGTGACCAACTTGGCCTCTGACAGCAGAGTGGTGTGAGGGCTGTAGATGGCCACAGTGCCCTCCTTCAGGTAGATGGTCAGGTAGGGCCTCTCCTCGCGACTGAACTGCAGGAGCAGGCCGTTGTGTTTGAGCGAGCGCAGGAAGAAGGAAATGGTGAAGTTTTCTCCGTGGGTTTCTGAGATGTTGAAGGCAGAGTAGCTGGTGGTGTTCTCGTGACTGAAGGTCCAGGACGGGTACGCTGAGGAGGAAGCACAAAATGATCAGTGTTTTATAACAACTCACATGTTGCACCTGCACCATCTAGACTTAAACAGGCATCTGAACACTGCTTTGTATTGTTTCATGTGGATTTAACACAGAGGTAGCATGTGATATTTATTAACCCTTAAGAGTTTTATATAACTGTGCTTCAGACTTATATTACATTCAAAAATTAAGAGCTTATTCAAACAATTAGTTATTTTTCTAATTAAAACTCTACATAAAAATAAGAGTTAAGAATATGAGGCTTTGCTAAATGATAACATACTCATAATTACCGTATTTTCCGGACTATAAGCCGCTACTTTTTTCCGACGTTTTTAACTTAAACACCGGTGTTTCTCATGTATTGGCAGCACGAAGCTCGTTGGCGTTTTACAAGCTAGCAAGCTCTGTGCCGCCGATACATGTAGCCTCGTCACATCAGACCGGGTCAGAGTGGACCACATGAAACTGTTTGAATAAATTCAATAGCGGCTTATAGACAGGTGTGCTCAATAGTCCGGAAAATACGGTAAATAAATAAATAAATACAAATCTGATCACAGATGTAGCCGCTGTGTTACTATTACGTGAATTACTTACATACAAATAGAGATTTTTAAAAACAAGAATAACAGTTGAGTAGATTACCATTAGCCTCTACACCATTAGCTCACCTAGCATAACAAGCCAGGATTTAGCCACTGCTATGTACAGAAATGTTTGTTTGTTATAAGAAATACCTATAACCTAAAGAAACAAGCCAGTATTAAACTATTATATAAAATAATACTAGTTGACATAAACACAAACTCTTCTGTTTGTTAGAACTTACCCCCATGATGTTTGATGTGTATTGATTTAATTCTTTTACTGCAGTATCCACAACTCCATACCCACAAAGTACTTTACATGGATAAAGGGTATTTTTACTCAGATAGAGATTAAACTACTATTACCTGTTTCACAGTGTTCTCCGTAGTAAGGCCGATGACACCGGCAGCTGGCGTGAACCCACATGTCCACACACTGTCCTCGCTGCCTGCAGGGGTCAGTCTGGCACCAGTCTTTCTTGGTGCACCCCAGTTCGAGTCCTTTATTCTCCTCCCGGATGAGGTCCTGAGGAAGCAGCAGCTTATGGTCAACCTGAAGGTCTTCCATACAGCCAATAAATCCCTTTCCACTGGACAAATGGGCCATGTACTCCTGCGGGGCCCCTCCTACATACAGCTGCTGAAAGAAGCTGGACTGGAGGAAGATCAGATGGTTGTGACCCTCGTTCTTCACCTGGCATCCGTCCTCACAGCCAGGTCCTTTTACAGTCAGAAGCAGCCTCTCATCCATGGTCACAGTGACCTGGTACCATTCCCCACTGTTGACTGGTCCTGGGTAAACCGCCTGCAGTACCTTCCCTGACTTCACCTTGGCCTGGATGGAGCCTTCAACGAGCTCCAGGGAGACAAAGCGCTCCTTGGTACCCCGGTAGTACAGCACCATGTCGGGGAGAGTGCTCCTGAACCGAAGCTGCATGTGGAGGCCGTGGTTGTCATCGTCGGCCTCCCGCTTTGTCCTGTTCTTGTAAACAGGAAGCTGCATGTGAACATAACCCTCTGAGTTGAAGGAGAAGGTGGTGGAGGTGTTGCAGAGCTCTCCGGTCCAGCCGGGCGGACACAGGCAGGTGTAGCTGTGCTCGCCATTGTCGGTCAGGATGGGGACACAGCCTGCCCCATGCTGACACTCGTGCTGCTGGCAGCCAACCAGTCTGACGTCACAGTCTGGCCCCCCCCAGGGCTCCTGGCCAGGCCCTGGCATTGGGCAGTGACACCTGTAGGAGTTGGCACCGTCTTGGCACGTGGCACCGTTCCTGCAGGGATCGCTGTCACACTCGTTGATGTCCACCTCACAGTGTACACCTGCACAGGGAAACACAGATGTTAGGGACTACACTTTACATCAGCAACACTTATACAACTACTCAGATACCAAAACACACCCTTCACATGCATCACAATGGAAGTCACATTTTTGCTAATAATTACCCCCTTAAATATGGGTGATCAAGCAGACACCAAAGGGACTGCAGTGGGAGCCTGGAAAGTCAAACTACGTTAAACGACTTAATCAGATACAGAGCTAAGCCTGCACACAGATGAACAGGCAGTTTTGGTTGAGGCAATGCATGAATTTTCCAATTTGCAGTTGAGGAAATGACCTGAGGAAATAGGATTAGCAGTCTTTTTTAACACGATTAAGTCAGTGCTTGTCATACTGATTATATCAGCTGGGAATATTGAAATATTGCACCACATGCTTGTCAGAAAAACTTGTACAACACACACAATCTGTGCAGTAAACAAAATCCAGCATCTGCCTGGTGGTCGGAGCCTCCACATCAAACCGTATTCAACATTAAGCCCTGGCAGCAGCAGTCAGCTTGCATTACCATAGTCCTTTAAAATACTCTACACCCAAGGAACCCTAAAGCTGTTCATCCAGCCTGCTCCCAGACTCCACCCTCATACACAAGCACGCAACTTTCTTTCTACGGCAATGTAACAGTAAAAAGTGCTGTACCATACAGTACCTGTCAGCCACCAGGGCCCACAGCAGCAGCAGCACAGCAGCAGCAGCATCAACCTGCTTCCCCCCATGATCCACTGAGGCAACTCACACTCCTCACACTCTGGGTGACAGTGACACAACCAGGTCCTCTCTATCTGCCTCTAGCTTACAAAGCACAAGTGCCTCCACTCCTCCACCCTGTACCAGGCAGACAGGCAGAAGTGATTACACGGCAGCCCTGCCCACCTTTTCTTTGCCTCCTCTTCCTCCCTCCTCCATCCCTCCCTGAATCCCTCCCTCCCTCACACCCTCTGCTGCTCTCTTGTCTGCAGCTCAGCCCTCACAGCGCGGTAAGCCTCCAGCCTCCAGCTGGCTCCTGTCAGTGTTTGACAAGAGGAATGCAGTGCTGCAGTCCCCTCCCTGCTCCATCTACTGGGCTGTGGATGGCTGCTGGCAGCAGGAGCTGCTGGAGAGAACCAGCAGGAGGTGCTGCAGCTTCAAGGCTTCACATTGGTCAGGCCTGAGCAGAGCAGGGTGCATGCATGGGGCCAAGACAGATTTTCTCTAATCGAGATTTGCATATATTTTATTACTGCATTGCTCCTAAAGCCTGTAGGAAGACTTGGACTGGAAATTCTGTTGCTAATAGGAAGTCAGTCTCTGGTCAGAGTTCACCATGATCTTTACCTTGAAATCTTAATTCTGTCTCAGGCTTGTGTAAAAGACTGTTCAACTTAGACATCAAATTACAATGACATCTTTTATGAATTTCTGGAATTAGGACGTTACAGTCTGACGATCTCACAATTCATCTTCTGACTTTGCCAACTTTATAAACTTTATAGTGAGTATTCTGTTTTGTCTTATATGCTGAGTGTGGGTGGAAAAGACTGAGTGCAGATCACAGAGTGTTCACAGTGTTCACAGAGCTCACCTTCCACTCTGCATCAGCGTAAACCTTCTTTGATAATGTTGCAAATCATTTTTCACATAATTGTGTTCAATCAGTCAGTCATCTTCTATACCTGCTTGTCCACACTTGGGTCGCAGTGGAGGAGGCGGGGTCACCCTGGACAGGTTGCCAGCCTATCACAGGGCTAACACAGAGACAAACAACCACTCACACTCACACTCACACCTATGGTCAATTTAGTTCAATCAATTCACCTACAAGCATGTCTTTGGACTGTGGGAGGAAACCAGACCACCTGGAGAAAACCCACCATGCACAGGGAGGATACACAGAAAGACCCGAGTCAAGATTCAAACCCCAAACTTTCTTGCTGTGAGGCACAAACCACTGCACCACCGTACTGCCCTGTACTTGTGTTCATGATAATGTAAACACTTAAATACTCTCAGTCCCTCACACACACACAAACACACACACACACACACACACACCACCGCTCCAGATTGTCACTCAGTGCTGTCAAGAAGACATCTGATTGGTCCCTGTATCAGGACAGTGAGTCCAAATATCCTGCCAGAGTTATAACCCACTCTTTTCCAGAAATACTTTCCCAGGATATTCTCTGTGACATGAGGCTGTCATTGGTTTTTCTATTTTCAGTTTTTCAGGATATGTGAGAAACTGTATAAAAAACTATCTTCAGCCACAAGAGGAACAAAGACTTCTGCAACAGATGGTCTGAACCTCATCATCCAACATCCTGGAGTCAGGCTGCAGCTGCATGAAGAGACAGAAGATGCTGAACCAGACTCCACATCCAGAACAACTTTACCAACTTCTCCAAATTACTTGGAACAACCCGCTAACAGCTGCATGTATGACCTGCTGCTGTTTGAAAGGTAAAGGGGTCACACCCAGCACCACACTGCACTAAAACCTGGACTGTAGCTAACGTGATGTCAGCTGATGGTTTGTGGAGTCCAGCCAGGAAACCAGGATTTGAACGTGGTCATGTTGGTGTTCTGGAGCCAGAAGTGACCATGTTTGGATATGTCTGACCCTTAAACCCAAGGTCACTGTACAATGTGTATGAGACTGGACTTCAGTGCTGCTCACATTGGAGACTGTAAATCCAGTTAACCACAGCCCTACATATTCCTCTTGTTGAAGCCTAATCTCTACTAAACTATGTATTTTTTTTCTGTTCAGATGGACCAGGTCACTGAGAAGAAGAGCTGACTTTAGCTCATGACATCAGAATCAGATGGAGCCTCTAGTGGTCGTCAGGAGGACTACACCTTGTTGTCTTTCTGCTTTGATTCCATTTTGAAGCACCAGTTACTTCGTCTATTTCTACACAGTCTATGAATAAAGGAGGATTTTTATCATGTAAACTCTGACTGAGTGAATCCAGCTTTAAAAGCATCAGTGTGTTGTTGCTGAGGCTGAGCTGTAATGTCAAATACAATCCTCTCATAGATGTGGGAGATTACTTCTGACTGAGGGACTCAAATGTTCACATCTATCTTAACCCATAATATTAAACATCCTGTTGAAAAAAACAAACACCTGCACGTCTCAGCCCGACCATCGTGACCTCAGTGAAAAGAAAAGGGCACGAGGCCTTCACCTCTCCTGGATTACCACTGCGACCACCTCGTGGACACACAGAACTTGACCTGAGTTAATAGGATGATATTTTTGTGCCATATGGAGTTTCTTCTTCCTCTGCCTTGTGTTTACAGTCACACAGACTCACACTCACACACAGATCAGTTGAAAAAAGGCCCTTGTTTTGCTCACACACTTGCTCATGTATTGTGTTATTTTCCATCAGGCTGTAATTAGGCTCCTAAGAAGCTTTGCTGTAAGCTCCCCTCCCCCTGACAAATTTCTTAGGAGACCCCCGTTTAATGCCCAAGATGGACGCCTGACATATGGCACCTTTTATTGGCTTTGTTGTTTTCTGCTATGCTCGTCCATCCCATATGCCCTCTGATCCCCCCCTACCCTCCGCTCTGCTGCAGCCTCCTCGTCTCTCGTTAGCACATTAGCCTCTCATTTTGTTGATGAGAGCTTTTGGCTGAATTCCTTTTTTTTTAAGTCCAGACTGTTTGAGCCTCAAGGTCGGAGGTTTTTCTACGGTTCCTCCTGTTTTGAGTGATGCAGTGACAAATCTCCCCTAATGAGGAATTAATACCTTGGCTGGCCATGAGGAATGTTTAGCAGGAGGAGGATTAACCCTTTATTGTACGGCCAAGGAGATTGTGAGACCTCGCATGAAGGTTAACTGTCTACAGCAGTTTCAGCTGAGGACCATCGCTTCAGGTCTTTGTGGCTCCACAGAAGAAGGAGGCGAACGAAACCAGTACAAACACAGCAGCAGGTCATATCCAGATACAGGATCATTAGTTTTCTTCTGTCAGTGGATGTTCTCCAGCTGAATAAAATAACAGTAAAACATGTCAGACACTAACTGTGCAGGTGATTGAAAACTATTACAAAGTAAAGTTCAAGTGGTGCCACAGAGACACAGCAGTGACTTCAGTGTTTACTGTGCATCAAATTCAGGGTGACACTGGTTCTTATTATTCATTCTTCTCTTAGTTACTTTAAACAAATACTTAAAAATTTATCTTACCTGTTTGAACTATATTTTTATATTTCATTTTCAGATGCTCCCATTTGCACGTAACTGTAAAAAATCCTTTATTCTAACACTTCTTCACCTGTAATTAGTGTTGTAGTACTCCAGACTTTTTAAGGGTCTCGGTCTCGTCTCGGAATCGAAGGTATTTTTACTCGGTCTTGTCTCGGTCTCGGACGAGTCGGACTCTGGATTTTTGATCAAGACCGGTCGAGACCAGGCCAGCTCTACTGTGACAAGTGAGAAAAGTAGAAAGCAGCAACCGCCTTATCGGTGTCACCCAGTTGTGACACTAAGAGTGACACCCCCCCGTCCACTACCTGGATGAAGATAACTGGAGATGCTGCTGCGCCTCCAGGAAGGAATTAAAAATGTCGCCAGGTTCAGCAATCGTCAAGTTTGGTTTTCAAAATCACAAAGAGTTCATCTGCAAAACAACATGCGAGCGATGACACTCTGCGGTGTGCAAATTCTGTGGTACACAACTCCGAGAAACCACTGGGACAACATCAAACTTTTATCAGCACATTGAGAGGAAGCACAAGGTAAATAAGGTAAATTAACCGTTAAATTAGCTACACTGGGAACATTGAAATTAGAAAATTTCAACACACCATCC
>OOFC01019398.1:0-15444 GCA_900323345.1 Pseudochromis fuscus
CACCACGCTATAAAATAATAATGTAAAGTTACGAAATTGAGTTGTTTTTGCTAATATTGCAAAGCCGGAAGTAGTTCTAAACCCGCGGCTTCTTGGCGGAGTGATTTGAAAAGCGGGTGTTTAGTGCAGGGTACTTCCGTCAACAAAACTTGAGAAGAAGCCGATGTCAGCGAGTCTAACTAAGTGGCTCGCCCACATTCATAAACAGAACAGAAACAACCAGAGATCATGATCCCCCACATTCAAAAAAGTGCTCACTGCACACTCCGCACTATCCTATTTTACACTAAAAGGATAATTCATGCCAGGCACGTTAGCGTTTTAGAATAATTTATCCTGCTTGGTACTTATAAGCTAACGCTAACGCTAGTCAACGTGAGGTTACAGCACAGAGATTGATGGACGAGAAAAAAAAGCACGCAAATCACTTACCAGGTCCGCTTTTTCTGTGATGCCGACAGATGGTATGGCAGAGCCTTTCAAATGATTTTTGCCGTAGTCCTCTGGCAAAAAATGGTCGGAGCACACAAGCATTTTCTTCACCTTTTCTACCGGCGTATTGGGATCGATGTTCAGTGCTATCAGCCATTGTCTCATCCTATCCTGATCAGTTGTTGGTATATGATGAAACCTCACGCTGGTCCATTTCTTTTGCATGTTACCACATTGTCTAACAATGCAAGTATGAACCATGATTGTATGAAATGATTCACAACAGTCCCACACCTACTCAAACTCTCACAAAACTTTCTGCGACGTGAGTGTGAAAGCTTTGCGGTTATAGGCTGAACTGCGCACCGTGTCACTCCGCTCAGAATTGTACTCAAAAAAGTAGTTCCCAGTATTTCCTTCAATGTGGTAACGTTTCAATACTATTTGTTGGGGTTTCACAGCGTAGTGAATGTGCGAATTATAACATGTCCACCAGAGTGTTTTGGCCTTGTTGGATTGTGTATTTGATGAGTTTGACGAGAGGGGAAAAAAACCCCGTTAACCTCCATTATGTAGCCACGAAGCCCTGCTCAGACGCTCATCAGAACAAATAGCGGCTCGCAACCAAAAAAAAAAGTAAGTAATATTTTCGTAGTGACTAAAGGAATCACGGAAATGGGCCAATTTGCCAAAATGTTGAAGTATCCCTTTAAAAAAACCCACAAAAATTATATGTAGAGCTGCTGTATTGGTTGATTTTCTTAGTTTAAGTGTAAATGTCACATTATGCCTTTAATGGTGCCACTGGGGTTAGTGTGGTGCCAGGATCAGTGACGGAGACCGTACTCAAGCTTGTGCTGTGATATTGGTAGAAATAAGGCATGAGTCGGTCACACATGTAACGTGTCGTCCTTGCTGCCCCACAGGTATGTGGGGTGTGATGTTGGGTCACTTGGAAAAAAATCAATGTTTTGCTTGTAAGTTGTTGGGAATTTGGCTAAACTTGTGTGTGATTTAAGTATTCACAGAGTTTGATTGTAGTTTGTGTAAAGCAGTGGCGTAAATATGGACGGTGCAACTGGTGTAGCTGCACCGGGGCCCAGACGCCCTCAGGGACCCATGAAGGAAGAAAAAAAATTATTGTGAACGGAATATCTTGGGGTGGGTCGGTAAGGTGACGCTGAGAAGCTAGAATGGGAGGAGGAAAAGATAATTTGTCCAGTCACATTGATACCTGTCAGTCATGATGAGTCGCGATGGTGTGAGGTGAGTTGTTTTTCATTTCAGCAAGAAAAAAAATCAAGTGAATGAAAATTGACGAGAAAACATAGCATCACGTTTAGCGTTAGCCTAGCCTCTCATGAGTATCTGTGCGTGTGTGTCCATGTGTGTGTGTGTGTTTGTGTGTGTGCCTATGTGTAGCGTGCATGAGGTACGCTTATGTTTCGGGCGGGGGTGGGGGCACAAAAAAAATATTTGTACCGGGGCCTATACCCATGATGTTACGCTAGTGGTGTAAAGTGTATTACTTTAGCCATTAGCTTCAGAGCACTGAGATGTGATAGCATCAGGTAAAGATTTGTGTTGTTGATTCATGATGTGATGATGAATATGTCAATATTGAAATATTGAATTGGATTCAAGTGAAAAGGTTTGTGTTTACTGCAAAAATAAAGCATGATGCATGAGTCGGTCACACAACGTGTCTGTCCTTGCTGTCCCACAGCTATTCAGAACTGTAAGACAACCACGTTACTGGCACACACACCCCTGAGCCTGAGGCCGGTAATAATTTGGGGGTTCGTCCGGGATCCGGCACTACTCATCTGAAGACGTCAGGATTTCAAGGGTGTCATCCTGTTTCCAGAGCTTCAGGGAAGGTTGTCCTACACAGCGTCATCCAGAGAGCCACGGCTTCAGGGAACCTAGTAACCATGACTGCTTCAGAGCATCAGCTGTTGATCTGGAATCTACAGAAAAAATGACCAGGACTGAGTTTTAATCAGTTTCAAGAACCTGGAGAATGAAGGCATGTCATGTCTGATGGTCCTCCTTGATATGGTTGAGGACTTGCTGACTGCTCCAGACCCTGTTCACATGGGATCGGAGAACAAAGGTGCTGAGCCCGTGGAAGAAACTGACACCCAGTGTGATGTATGTTCACTTACACCCACACAGACTAATGGACAACAGAGACATTAGTGAATTACAGCCAACCCCACAAGCCACCGTCCCAGCAAGATCTGCTATTTCTCCCAGAGACTCTGTGAAGGGGGTGAGACTGAACACATATTCATGTGTTTCTGATCAGGTGGTGAGACTGACTGATGTTGCAGATTTGTTTCCTCGTAGAGAGTACAAGATTCATGAAGGTCATCTATCTGATTGTGGGTTGGAAATGTCTTACAACAGTATTTGCAAGGAAATAGATGAGGGTCTCAGAGAAGGGTTCACTGAATCTGAGGTTATAAGAACAGACCTTTAAGGTTACCAAACCTAACCAGGTAACTTCAAGTCTGACATCAGAGAAAAGAGTAGCACAGAACTGTTGCATGAGTTGAGTAAGGATAAAAAGACACCACAACACTTCATGTATAGGATTATGGATCTCAAACAGCATATCCTGTCAGCCTCACAACAAAGTGATACCGAATTCAGTTACGATAAAAGACATTTCTCCATTCACTCTACCAGGGATTAAGTGAAAAAAACAGTTACATAGGAGTGATCTCAAACCTTACCTTAGAGACTCACAGGTGACTGATGACTGCTTGTTGGAGCAAATAACTAAGTCAGCTAATGAAGAAGCTGACAGACTGAAACGCCTCAACACTGTGACTAAATCAAAATCAGTGACTGTTAACACAGCTCATCAAGGTGACAGCCGACCTGTTTCGAAATTGAACTAACTACATGCTAAGTTAATTTACCGTATTTTCTGCACTATAAGGTGCACCTTAAATGAATGGCCTTTTTTAAAACTGTTTTCATATATAAGGCGCATAGAATAGAAACTACTGTAGTGTCTGGGGTTGCATTATCCATCCATCTAGCTGAAGCTGCGCTAAAGTGAATGTCAACAAAACAGATAAGTCAGTCAGTCAAACTTTATTCATAGAAATCAAACCAACGTTCTGACAACTCCGTTCACTCCAAAACAAGCTAGTACATTCACAATACAGTACCGTACATACTGGTAGCTCTTACCTGTATTTGCGCCACCTTTGTTGAAAACAATATATTTCCAACTCCATTTGTCACAGTTCAAAGCTACATGAACAGCTGTTTTATTTTTTTCTCCGAGGTAACGTCAGTGATGTAGTTTTATCTTTTACCAACAGCAAGGTACAACAGGTAGTGCAACTTTTTATCACCTAGTTAGTGCATCACAAACGTGGAGGGAACTTTTCCCTGATTCAGTAAACACGTAAAAGAAACAGTCTGATACCGCTACGGTAAATCAAACGTTAGTGCAATCACAATATACGCCCCCTGACTACGGCAGCCATAATTAACTAGTATTGATCCATATATAAGGCGTATTGGATTATAAGGCGCACTGTCGGTTTTTGAGTGCACCTTATAGTGCGGAAAATACGGTAATTTTTTTTTTTTTTTTTTTTTTTTTTTTTTTAGATGGATGTAAAGATAATAAAACTTGAGGCAGAAACAACAGAAATACCGGGTATGAACAACAAAATGTTGGGTAAAAACAATCCATTTTTGTTTGTTTGCTTGTGTAACACAACAAACATTAAAACAACCTAAAAGTTGTGTTTGATTTAGGGACACCATCACATAATATAACATGGTCAGATAACAGCCATATAACAGACACAGGTGGTGTCAAAATGTGCACACCGCTGCACTCTGATGCACATGTAAAAAACAAAACAAAAAACAACACATACACCAATCAGTAACAACTTGAGTCAAAGTCCTTCAGTTACAGCCGACATAAATCTCAACCAGTTCTAAAGGTCGAATCTCATCATCATGTCCATTTAAACCAAAGCAGCAACATTTATTGTATGACACTCAGTCAGCATGATGATGAAGAGAGGACTGTTATTGTTTGGATTAGTGGTTCTTGCCACTTCATACACTGTAAGTATGCAATGTATCATTTCCAGCCAGCATTGTTGTCTTTATCTGCACTTACACTGGTTTTGTTTTTTGCAGATACCAGTTTCCCCTGAAGTTCATGGTATGTCAAAATATTATTTCTTCAGAAAAGACAAAAACTAATTAATAGAAGATGTGGAAAGACACTCAGCGTTTGTACTGATGTGTTACAGAGGTGTATGAAAATGGTGAAGATGAGAACCCAATCCTAAACAAGGGTAAGATTCAACATTTCATTACTCTGCACCAGCACAGTGATGCTGTATAAACTGAATTAATACAAAAAAGTGCAGAGAATATTTTTCTAATTAGAGGGATTTCTGAGTAATATTTGGATAAAGATTATTGTTATATGTATTTTTTGATTTGTGCTGCAGGTTCGGGTGGTGACCTCTTTGAGGGGGACATATTAATTCCTGTGAGTTGAGACTGGAAGAGATATTTTCTTACTTTTAGGATCAAATCGTAATCACTGCTGATTTATTGGCAGCTTTGCTCTGTTGCCAAATGCAATCACATATCTGACTGGTCCTCTTCCTCTTGAGTAACTAGAGTGTGATATCTCTTTATTAACCTCTCTTGGGTTTACAGTTTGGTTAAGTGCATTTAAAATACACATTTTATGCTGCAGGGAGGAAGAAATGCCCTGACTGACAAAAGATACCGATGGAAATTTCCAATCCCTTACATTCTTGGGGATGATTTGGGTGAGGTTTTCATTATGTAGTACTGTTTAAAAAAGCATCGACTGTAAATCTGTAAAATGTTACACATGCCCAGGTTTCACCACAGTCTGTACATCCTGTTCCTCTGACCTCATGGTTTAAATAAATTGTTTTCTGTTGCTTCCTTCTCTCCTTAGATCTGAATGCTAAAGGTTGCGTCCACCAGGCGTTTGAAATGTATCGGCTCAAGTCTTGCATCGACTTCAAGCCTTATGAGGGAGAGAAGACCTACATCAAATTTGAAAAGAGAGGAGGGTAGAGCAGCTTTTACACTTGTGTGACCTGCATTTGCAAAATATGCCATCAATCACTGTTAAATTAATCTACAGGGTCACAATATAGATATGAACTAAGTTTCCTTTACTCTCTGATCATCCAACTGACCCTGAATCGTGCATTTAGGTTCAAGCTAGCTGAGGAAAGCTATCTAAGAAAAAGATTTTTCTTTTTAAAAAAAAAATAGCTTTCAAAGATAGCACTGTGTGTGGCCCTTCTGTCTTAAAGTGGCAACCCCCTAATCATTTCACACATTAAGATCAGTTTACGCTTCACAAAAACTACTATTCAGCATTACTTAAAAATAACTGGACATTGGCTTCAGCTGCTGTGGACAATCATAGTTTTAATGAATGATTACACTGTCATAGGTGCTTCTCCAGTGTTGGTGACCAGCAGACCGGTCAGATCCTATCTTTGGGGTCAGGCTGCGACCACAAGGCAGTGATTGAGCATGAGCTACTTCACGCCCTTGGATTTTACCACGAACAGTCTCGCACAGACAGGGACGACTACGTCAACATCTGGCTGGACCAGGTTTCACCTGGTATGTGTGGGAGCTTGATGGTCCATCGCTTTCATGAAATGTATAGAATCTATTTAAAAATGGAAAGAAAAACCTACACTGCATTTGTTATTACACCATTTTTGTTGTACAAGTGACTAAATGAGCACAATATTTCCCTGCAGGACTTGAGCATAACTTCAATAAATACAATGATGACTTCATCACGGATCAAAACACGGCGTATGACTACGAGTCCATCATGCACTACAGGCCCTTCTCCTTCAATAAGAATGAATCCATCCCCACTATCACCACCAAAATCCCACAGTTCTACAACATTATTGGCCAATACCTCGACTTTAGCCAGATGGACACCCTCAGGCTCAACCGGATGTACAACTGCTGTATGTATTGATGCTTTATGTTGTCTTTAGGTTAATAATCAACATACAAAATCCCTTGTGTTTTTTTTTTTTTTTTTTTTTAATTGACGGCTGCAAAGTGCAAATCTAAATTACGAATTACAGGACGGCTCTGGCTCAGGTGGTAGCCAGTCTTCACTGTGTGAATGTGTGTGAATGGGTGAATGAGGGGCCTTGCAATGCACTTCGAGACCTAGGTATATAACTGTACTCCATTTACCATGTACTCCATTTCCAAAGTGGAATTCAGTCTGTGAAAAAGTCTGCTAAACCTCCCAATCCTCACCCTCTTCCACCCCAGCTGGCCCACTCACACTGCTGGATCAGTGTGCCTTCGAGTACGATAGCATCTGTGGGATGATTCAGGCCACCTCTGATGATGCTGACTGGGTCCATACCAAGAGCAGCGTGGGTGCAGAGGATCACACACTCCTGGGAAGATGTAGAGGTTGGAGCTGAATAATGTCACTTAGAAAATCCTAATTTCTAGTTATTGTGAATTTAGAGAAATTAAAGAAATTTTGAAAAACTAAGAAATTAAGAATAATTATTTAGTTTAATTTTTCCAGATGCTGGGTACTTCATGCACTTCAGCACCATGACTGGGAAGCCTCAGGAGTCTGCGTTGCTGGAGTCTCGAACGCTTTACCCCAAGAGGAAGCTTCAGTGTCTGCAGTTCTTCTACAAGATGACTGGAAGCCCCAAGGACAAGCTGGTGGTATGGGTCAAGATGGATGATGGCACAGGCACCATTCGCAGACTGAAGAAAATACACACATTTTACGGTATTTATCAAGTGGCCTGTTTTCGAGGTTACAGATTTAATAGCATATACCTGGAGCTTTCCAGCAAATGGCTGAACATACAGCTTTGCATCAGGACAAATATTCAGTTAGACAATTGTTTAGCTGCTCAGTAGGCTCAAATAAAAATTAAATTTAGGTTACTGTAACAACATGATAAACATTATTTCGCCACAGCTAGGGCTGAAAAGTTTGGAGCAGTGAAGTGACAGTTGCTACTATGCCATTATTTCTTTAAGACAGTTCAATTACCTGTTTGTTTCCTAAATATGAAGCTACATGTAAAATGTAGTAAAGTGATTGATCCAGCACTTTATTCCCCATACAGCTACAACTTTTTATCATTTTACATTGTGTAGACTAATCAATGAAAAGTTATCTTTAGGTACTCGTTGATGGATTTTCACCACTGGACAGAGCTAAGCTAACTACTGACCGTAGCTTTGCAGGAACAATTAGCCTTAACTAGCTAACTTTGGACAGGCCAGGCTAGCTTTTTCTGTGCTTCTATTTTTCATGTTAAGCTGCTGGCTCTAGATGCATACTTAAAAGGGGTATAGCAAACTATTTTAGCTAATTATTTTATTTATGGTATTAAACAAATTATATTGTCAAACATAGAAAGATTTGTCACTGTGCTTGTTTCCTGTTACCCAGGGGATTCTGACCATACGTGGAAGATTGCTCACGTCACATTAGAAGTAGGAGTGAAGTTTCGCTATGCGTTTCAAGCCATGCGCGGTGACCCCACTGTATCCACTGGTGGCATCTACATTGATGACATCAGCTTGACAGAGACGCGCTGCCCCAATGCCGTGTGGAGGATCCAGAACTTCTCCAAGATCATGGAAACCGCTGACGTCAACACAGTTATCGACAGCCCTCGTTTCTACAGCCCTGAAGGCTACGGGTATGGCGTCCGCATTAAGCCGTTGTCGGAGTACACCGATTATACGGGGAACTACACCGGGCTCTACTTCCACCTGGTCAGTGGGGATAATGATGCAGTGATGCAGTGGCCAGTTCTACACAGACAGGCCACCCTGGTGGTGATGGACCAGGACCCAGACATTAAGCTGAGGATGTCAACTGCTCGTAGTCTCACTACCGACAACAGGACAAGTAAGTATTCTTAATTCCCTGTGGTCAAGTGGGATTTTTCTGGCTCAAGTTGAAACATTTTTCAGTCACGTGGATCCTTGTTCTCCTCATATCGCTTTGTAGAAATCTGTGACTCATGACACCCACTTACACCAACTCATTGATTTTATCTTTAATCATACCAAACATTTGTCTGGCACTCTGTACAAACACAACTTTTGGAGTCTGCAGTTAGAGTGAATGTGCTGAGTAGATTTATTAATGTGAGTTTTCAGCAACATGAGACCTCCTGTTATTCTCTGATGACTGTTGTATGATGTAGATGGATCCCACCTCACAGGTAATTTTGTCGGATTCTTTCTTTTAGCCTCTGATGAGCAGTTCTTTTGGGACCGTCCCTCCAAGGTGGGGAAGTATGACCCCTCTTGTAATTGCTACAGAGGTGGATCATGGGGCTGGAGGAATTTTGTCAAGCACTTTGACCTGAGGCGGCGCAATTACCTCAAGAATGATGACCTCATCATCTTCATCGACTTTGAGGGTTAGGGGTCTCAGTATTTGTGTGTGAAAATAGAGTGTGGTGTTTATGGAAGCAGATATGATAATAAACTTTGTCTTTGTCCACAGATATAACATCACTCATCAAAACAGAAGTTCCTATTAAGCCCCAGGAGTAAAGCCAGGCAGGCTGTTGTATTGTGATGAACCAGAGGTGAGACATCAGACACTTCTGCACTTCAGCTGTGAAGATTACATGAAATAACTCTTTGAAATGTCTTTTTTTCTTTGAAGAAAGGAAGAAAAGTTGGAAGATCACTGCAGGATGGTGGTGACGAGTTTTAGTACAAGAGTTTATTCATTGAATCAATCCATAGAAAATTTGAGGAGGATACTACAATCACAACACCTACAGACACTGATCAACACTTCAATCAACAACATTTAAAAAATATTAATAAAGACTAATGAGATAAGTTTTGAATCTTCTGGTCCACAAACAAATGCAAACATGCACCCCCGCCCTGCTTAGCTGTGTAACTAACCTTTTCTAAACTTTGAACTAATGTGTGCGTAGGTGGTGATCAAGTTTACATAATGGTGGATCCTGCTAAAATGTCGTACTGCTCCTGGAACCAGATCCTCCTCCCACAGTGAAAATGCCAGCCAACATCATTTCTTGGAAATGACCTAACTCTGGCCAAGATAAGCTTTTTGAGAACTTTGGGGGAAAACATGAACTTTCTATTGTTATCCTAACACTGGATGTCCTGCTCTGAAATCATAACGGGAAGTGCAACTGTTGAAAACAACTGCTTTTTAGGAGATGTTGCAAAAAGAGGATTATATAACATACATAAGATAAATTACTCTTGCCACAACAGGATCCCAATTATACACTACCATACAAAGTGTAAAGTTAGATTAGGTAGATAAACTGTACATAATATGTATGCATATTAAGCTTTTTAAGTGTGTTGTCATTTAAATGTTGTTTTAATTAAACCCATGAAACTATTAAAGACCAAACCTGAGTTTCTCTGTGCAAGTCCATGTGTTCTTGTTACGTGTGGCAACAATGTCTGGATTTCATGTAGTGAGGGGAATGTACTTTGGTTTCACATGGAAAATTTTAAATCTATGTTTGTTTACTTTTATTAATAATAATATGCAACGGGCAATATGATGGTGCAGTGGTGAGCACTGTCATCTCTCAGCAAGAAGGTTCCTGGTTTGAACCTCAGACAGTTTCTGTGAGGAGTTGGCATGTTCACCCTGTGCCTCTGTGGGTTTTTTAGTCCAAACACATATTTTGATTATTCTGAACTGGATTATTGATGATTGTGAACTGGTCATATTCTTGTCTGTGTCTCACTCAGGGGTACTAAAGCCTATCTCAGCAGGCACTGTGACCCTGTATTGGTTAAGTAGGTGTAGAGGATGGATGGAAACTATGCAATGACAGTGTAAAAATAATCAACATGAATCAAATAAGATTTCATTCCTGATATTACTTACAAAGGGAAAAAACTGTAACACAGGTCACACAGAGCAGTAAATATGGTTGTATCAGGGTTTTTGTGGCTCTGAAGGAGCTTTGTCAGTTGCCACTGTTTGCCATTCAAGTGGTAACATCAACTACTGTGAAACAAATGGATGCCAAAACAGTGCTGTTCAAAGTGTATACAGGCTAATATTAATAATACTGCTGGCATCTAGAAGTGAGGTTAACAATTTAGCAAGCTTATTAACAGGTAACGTACAAATGGCAACTGCATGATGAAAAGATGAGGTCACTGGGATTATTAACACTTTCTCAGACATAAAATTACAATGAAAACTTTTTTACTTGTATGGCTTCTTGTATTTCTAAAAGGGTCAGTATACATGTCACATCTCAAAAAGTAAGAGCTTTAAAAATATTTTTACTTCCAATGTTGTAGATACCACAAGAGGGAGGTTCCTATGGACTCTCCTTGTGATGCCAGTAAACACAACCCCACTTGAAGGCACTAATAACCCTGAGTATGTCATCAGGTTCAAACTAAAAGGAAGTTGCATCATGGGAAATGTAGGCTCTAACTCTGCATCACCACTTTTTCAGTGAATAAATTTGATCTCATTGATGCCTTTTTGTTTTTTGTGGATTAAAAAAAGGCCAATTAGAGCTTAATAGTTGAGAACACAGTAAGCATAGAGACATCATCTTCCTGTATAACTAACAAATTGTCTCATCTACATTTATGTACAATCATGTCAGAAAAATAGCAACAAGATTCACATTTTACAAGCTGTTAATAACATCTCTTAAAGTTTCTTTGATGTGAAAAACTTTATACATAATATGATTTTTGTACTGCAGTCATCTTAGGGCATTTTAATTTGAAAGGTAAAGACTGTTCAGGAGTTAACTGCTCCCAGAAACCACAAGTGCAGTTTAAATGTCAAATGTTAAAGCTCTGGTTGCTTGGTTGCTTAATTTTTGACCACTGACTTTGAAATCTGTGTTGTGTAAGCCCTTGAACTTTGTGTTACAGTAATAATATATCACTAAGTCACTTCTTTAATACAGCTACATCAGCTGTATTGACAATTAACACATAACAGCAGAGTGATGGTCAGATAAGATAGTTAGGATAGTCCATAAACTCTTCAGATATTTTACAGGTGCCATGGTACAACGCACTGAATGATCAGCACTTTCCACTGCTCTGTCCTGTGTTCTTCCATTTGTTTACATCTTTAATATTTAATCACAACACCTTCGCCAAGATCAATCACTGCTGGAACAGCTCATATCTTATCTGTACCAAGGTGATAGTTTACTGCCGTCATTACAAGTCTGTTTTAAGAGTGTTTTGATAACTTGTCATTATGATCAAGTTCAATGATAACACAAGCACGTGTTAAAAAATCTTGTTGGCTGTGTTCAGATCATATATCCTGCTGGAAAAGTAATGGTGAAAGTAAGTCAAAGTTAAAGAAACTCAGATCTGTGTGGAGAAAACATTTAGTATTTTGCAGCTGGGAGGCAGATAAACACACTGAGTGGATTTGTTGACTCGACAAGCTTCCTACATGAATTTCCTTCCTTATATATACAAAAATCAGTAAAACTTTCTTCCTGAAATGTGCCTCTGAAGAGGTGAGTCACTGAATATTAAAATAAGGTGAGTAAAATTCAGTTTGCCCAGCGCCAAATCAGTTTTTGTTGCTGTATCTCTTGGTGACCAATAAACTCTTTTGCACTAGAGTTTGTCTCCAGCATGTGAAGATTTCTTTTAGGTGAGTGTTGAGGAAGAGTCCCAACTCATTTACTGGTCCTTGTCTGGACTTCTGACTCCCACCAAGTGACAGCACTTACATGGCTGTTATTCATTAACAACTTTAACCCTGATCAAAGTTCTATCTCCTGCAGGTATCTTCAGGAGTTTGTTTACACTGGTGTCAGAGTAACACGTTTCTATCCTGATATTGACATGAGCTCCATGAAAAGTTTGTGGAAAATTGCTGGGCTGATTGGACTATTGGTGGTTTTAAAGGTAGGCAATTTTTTTGGGAAGAATCTGAAATTACATGCACGGATTACAAAATACTGTCACTGTTAAAGGTTACAATTGAAAAGCATCTCTTGTTGTGTGCTAGGTGCAAGCTCTTCCAACACCAAATGGTTGGTTTCTATGAACTTTTTTGCCTATTTGTTGATAAAACAATCTCTTTTATTCGTATTTTTGTTTTGCTCTAACACTAAGTTGATCTGCTAGGTGATAATGCAGATGCAGGGGAACTGAGAGACGACATACCTGACATCAACAGAGGTATTATTTTTGTCTAATGTTGATACATTCACTGTCATGCATGCCTTTCTAAATCACATACAGTTTTACTAAAATGAAACTTTTTAACATTTTTAGGGTTGAAACACCTGTTTCAGGGAGACATTTTTGTAGATGTAAGTCTGCAGTCAGTCTGTGCAGAAACTCTTTGCCAAGAATTTAAAAGTTTTTTCTGAACACTTCCAATTTGTCTTGCAGTCCAGCAGAAATGCAATCCTCGACCAAACAAAAAGATGGAAGTTTCCCATCCCCTATATCCTGACTGATTCTTTAGGTATGTTGTGCACAATCAGATACATCCCATACAAAAATGAATTAGACAAAAGTGTACTCATTTGAAAATTCATTTCTGCTAATTTAGACCTGAATGCCAAAGGCGTGATCCTCCAGGCTTTGGAGGAGTACCGTCTGAGATCCTGTGTGGACTTCAAGCCCTATGAGGGGGAGACCAGCTACATCTCCTTCACTAAGCTCTCTGGGTGAGCTGCAGTGTGCTTGGTTAACTTAAGAGTGACCCTGGCTGTTGTAAAACTTTATGGCATAACTGCCAAGTCATTAAACTTGAAACAATAATGTACCAGAGATTAGAAAATGCTTAAAATGTGACATAATGTTAAAGCTCAATAGAAAGCAGTAATTTAGGATGATTTAAACTTTTGTCTCAACAATTGTAGATGCTGGTCATATGTTGGAGATGATAAAACTGGGCAGAATATTTCCATTGGGGCTCGCTGTGACACCAAGGCCATTGTGCAGCATGAACTTCTTCATGCTCTGGGCTTCTACCACGAGCAGTCTCGCTCTGACAGAGACGACTATGTTAAAATCTGGTGGGATCAGATCGAAGAAGGTGGGTCAGAAATATTTCAGATTTGTTTTATTCAGGGTCACGATTTTAGCAATACTGAGGTGAAGAGTCTCAAGTCCATCAAGTGTGCAATGGGAATTTGACATTTCAGATCGTCATTAAAACTTGTTTCTATAATTTAACCCATGAGATTCCTTACCTGATCAACCAGGCCCAACGCTTTGAAAGAATACTTTACAAAGATGTGAGGGCCTGGAGCTGCACTGCTGTCTCTCATTTCGAGGGCGGGCTTAGCAAGCTGAGAGGGAACCAATCACAGAAGTCGAATGTGACGCACAAAGTGTGAGACGCTACACCGACGTTAGCGTATTCTGTCAAATGGTTCTCAGTATGACGTGTCAACAACAGGGGCATGTAATTGGTCCGTCCCAAAGTTTGCTCATGAAGGGACTGGCTGTGTCTCCGGTGTCAGACCCTTCTGCATTTGAACAGAATGTAGGAGGGTCTGATTGGTCAGGCTACAGGGTGGCCTTTTATTGTGGACAGTCTAAGGTATATATATGGTATATTGGGTATATATAGGGTATATATATTGGGTATATAAGGTATATTGGCCGCCTCTCGTGATCACTTCCGGTTCAACTCCAGAGTTGGAACATTCCCTTTCCGGTAAAATTTAACTTGTTAATTTGGTTTTGTTTTTTGTTAAAGTGTTTTCACCATTTGTTAATTTGTTTTGCACCTCACGGCCACAGTAGTAACTTCAATCTAACCAACAAATGTGGGCGTGTTTCTATTCAACGTTTTGGAGTTTTTAGAGTTTGAAACCGGCCTGCGGTCGACGGTGCGTCCGTTCACCGTGACAGTTCACAAGTAGCATAAACGGAGCCGATGCTTTGCTTCACCGTGTCCACTTTCTGATAGAGTATGTCTTTAATGTAGACCAGCTTCTTTATCTGATCGCAAAGCTCATCCATTTTTGTAGCTGGACATTTTAGTCAAGCTCTCTATGCTATCCTTGTACACTGAGTGTTTTCCCACGTGTCAATTGTCCACTTTCTACAGATGCCACTGAACACTGGTGACCACATATACAGCAAGAGGCCCTGGAGCTTCCCACCTAAAGAGTGGGTGAGTATTAACTAAGGCAGTTGCATATAAACATACATGTATCATTTGGAGCTGTACAATCAATCATGCTTATTTATATGTCCATTTAGGGAAGTGATGTTACAATGGACAAATCTGATGGAGGCCAGATGATGAAAATGCATCACTCAAGAAGCTTGTGGTCAGTAAGAAAGAGCAGAGTGACATATTCAGGATATTTAACCACACCCATTCAGTTTACTGTACTTGAATACTGTATCATTTAATTTCAGGAGAAGGCTCAAAAAGCCCAGCATGAACAAAGACTGACCAATGCCTTGGTCTTGGATTATATCACTCAGGACAAAGGCTTACTGCTACATCTTTAAGTGAGTTTGCAACTGAAATATCAAAATTACATATCTAAGCAGAATATAAATGATGATAGTGAAACATTATCTGTTTATGTAGTAACTGTAGATTTACACAGTTCCTGCCAAACTATTTTTGCAGGAAGTCATCACTGGAAAAATTCAGTCTCCTTGGGCAAAGGAGGAGGACAGTGTTGTCATCTTCTTTGAAGATGAGGACCAAGTGGATCAAGCTTTGTCCTTCTTGTCAAGAGTTATGGAAAATACACAGACAGGCAGGAAGCTTGCAGATCCGGTGGCATTTGTAATGGATGTGCTTCTGCCAGAGGTGAGATTTCACTGACTTTTTTATTTATGAAGACCAGAATGTATTGCACATGTCACACTTTAATTAATGGTCCATATCCAATAGAACTGTGTTGTGCCATTTGCTCATATCAAATCTCAATC
>OOFC01019404.1:6570-17293 GCA_900323345.1 Pseudochromis fuscus
CAGCGCTCTGCACTCTAGGTCACGTGACCTGCTCAGAGCGGGAGAGCGCTCCCCAATACACACCCATTGTAAACGCTGAGAAACGGCTGAAAACACTCTCAAACTAAAACTGTCACAACTCAAAAACGGTACAAGATAGAAAAAACATGTAAATACAAGAATTAAAGATCAAAGTCTCATGACTCATTTAAAACTTTAATGAGGTTTGTAAGTAAAACTATGTTGACACAGTGGAAGCTCAAACAGGTGTGGGTTTTACTGCTTTCTTTATTGAATTTGAATGAGAGACAAAGCAGCAGAGAGCAGCAACCTCCTCTGCTCTGCTGCCCTCTGCTGGTCATGTGTGCAACACACACACACACACACACACATTATTAAACCTGACAGGCAGCTCACAAAACTCTAACACTACAACTGTTATAAGTGTCGATTTGCAGGGGACGGGGATGGCCGGGGGGCGAGGGCCTGTCCAGCGCTGCTTTTAGCTTTAATTTAATCATTAACTTTTTTTAAAAGGAGTCAGGGTAATTTTGTGTGCCTGTATTAGGAATACACTGTGATACTTTTACCAAGATTTACATGACAGTGTTGCAGCTGTGTACTTCAATCAATCAATATCAATTTATTTCAAACCTGCATACAATACACCGTACATGAACAAGTAATAACAGTATAAACAAAAGCATCAACTACTTGACTATTTATGCCACAATGACACAGTGGTTAATTGGGCAATTCAGATAAAAGCACCAAATACCTGTTTGCGTCTCGGTGTAAAAGAAATGAACTGGGTACACACTGACTTCTTAGTTAAGAGGTCCAATTTGTCCTGATGGATGTGACACACTGCAACATGGTTCAGCCTCTGCTGTGTCATAGTTGTAACCAAGTCTTTAATCGTCTAAGAGCACTAAAGCTCCTCTCTGCCTCAGAGGACGAGACTGGTACCACAAGGAGTGACCTCACCAAAGTTTGATTTCAGTGAACAAGCCTCGCACCTCAAATGGCAAACTTTTGAGACTGTTTGCAGCCTCTCCACAGGAACTGTACATGTAATTATGTTTGAACATAGGTAGCTGGGTTTCCAGCAGCTGAGCATTAATTTCTGGATAGTCATGAACCACAGGGTCAATATTTCCAGAGAGCAAGGTGTTTCCAGCTTTTGCAGGGTAAGAAGTACACCCTGCTGGAAACGTTCTGTGAACTGTGTGTGAATAGTGTCAGGTACACAACTTATAAAACTCAACTGTGTAGTATTCCAGAGGAGTTGTGGGACTGGAACCACTTGATTCTCCACCATAGCGCTTGGGTGGTTGTCGAACCCTTGGCATTGTTATAGGTTCTGAGTCTGAAGAGTTCACAACTGTAGATGCCTTCTCAGAAAGACTTTGGAGGGCCTCATCTCTTCTCTTCCCAGTGAGAGTAGACTGAACCTTACAAACAGCAGCCTGCATACCAGAAACAGACTGTGTCCTTCACTGGAGAGAACTAGCTCTCCAATAACTGCTTGTGCCTTCACAAGACCAAGTACAGTACTGCCTCTCATAAACTGCTGAAACAGACCATTTGCAGTGGCTGCAGTGGGAGAGTCAGTCCCTGCCATCTCCTCTAAGGCAGTGAGGACAGAGTCATACTGTGTTAAACGGAGCAGATGGCACCGTGTCTAACAGTCCACCTTGTTTCACATCGTGGTTTCAGGGCACTTGAGGTTCCATGGTCAGATATTGCTATTTGATGAAACATTTGTTTGAATTTGCCACACTGTCCACACAAAACTCCTAACTGATGAACCCAGTCAAGCGCATCTCGCACAACTGTAGAAGCTGAGCATGCCTTTTGTGCTACCAAATTCACACAGTGTGCTCCACAGTGCACATATAAAGCGAGGGGCTGTTTCTCCATAATAAGAGCCTGTGTACCAGAATATTTGCCAGACATATTTGCTACGCCATCGTATGTCTGCCCACGCAGAGCTGACAATGGCAAATTTAGTCTGCAAAGTACATCTAATGCCACTTTTGCAAGATACTCTCCTGTTGTTTCAGTCACTGAATACATCCCAATTAATTCCTCATGAGGATTTAAATCATGATCCACATCACGAAGACATACAGATTCTTGCTCTTGTCCTGATTCGTCGTGTGTCCCATCAACAATCAAAGCAAACTGTGTGACTGGGATGCATCGAATAGTGTCAGCTGTTCGTCTTATAATATCATTGCTCAGTATGCCTAGTATTTCATTCTGAATAAGAGGACTTGTGTAATCCTGTGTAATCTTCTGCCTTTTCTTTAAGATGTTGGGATAGATTACCTTTCTCTTCCACATGACCTTGTAGAGCTAAACCTTGCCGAGCTAAGTATTTGATGGAGCCTACAATCTTTGACAGTCCATTCCTTGCTGTGAAGCTACAGTGTTCCCTTTTTGAGCATAGATGTTCATGGCATGGATCTGCAACTGACATTTAGCATGTTCTGAGAACCTCTGGATAGCCTTTTTCCAGTTTCTAAAGCCTGCACTCACAAAGGGAGGGTCACACTTGCTTGCAAATGTTGGTTGATTCATATAAACTTTGGCACAGTGAAAACAGATGACCCCTTGTAAAGTGCTTCCCCGCGTGCAAATTACACGCTTGGTTGCTGTGATATGATATTTACAGGTATTTTGTTTCTTTGCATACTGACACTGACCATGTGAGTGTTTGCTAATGTCTCCCAACTCCTGATGTCCACTGTGATGGACATTGAACTTTTAAAAAATCCTATTAATTAATGATAAGAGTTATTTTCAAAATAACTTGAAATACTATTACCTGCAACAGTTAAGACATAATTAAAGATGGACACCTACTCGTCCCTCTCTTCAGTTGCTGAGCCATGCTGGTCCGATGTCTGTCAGTCCTTCAGAGCAGCTCAAAGTCATGACTGGATTGTGATTGGATAACCAGGATCTAATAAGCAACCAGCAATGATGACATGACTCAATCACAGCATTTTTATTGGTTTAGAGCCACAAATATCTCATGTCCATTTGAATGGACGCAGGGTCTGAAGGGGTCAAAGCCACTGAGAAGTTTTCATTTACATTGTTACATTCAATGAGTTTTTGTGGGATTTGTAACAAAAACTGACCAATGTCACTTGAGATGAATAAAATGTATCACTAAGGACAACTTCAGTTCAAATGTACATTAGTTTTGTTGTGTTATTTTGTTGCCCTTCTTCACCCCGTCCTCCCACCTTGCACCATGTTGTATGTTGGCCAGTGGATTTTCTACCTCCCACTCAAACTGTTGTAACTCTCCCAGACTCTCACAGAGCAGCTGCTCTTTCTGGAAACTGTTTCTAATGGTAAACTGTGAATCTCAATGCAGTCTTACACTAAAGGTAAAGGTATTTCTCAGTTGCTAAAACACTAAATCCTAATGTCTGAACCAAACTCTCCATTTCCTGAACCCACTGATTGAATCAGTCGCTCTTTTGACAAAACCATCAACACTTCTCACCTGTTTACACACAACTTGTCACCACATTTTCATTTTGATGCACTTGTGTTGCATAATGTTGAGCACAGGTGACAAAAGTTAAACACAAGCAAAGCACTGGTGTCACTCATTGAACACAGCAACTAGAAATTGATCACACTTGTGGCTCATGATGTGTGGGAACATATATAAGCCAGTTCAGAGAGCACTGCTTTGTGAGGCACTACAGTGGATAGAAATCTGAGAGGAGGAGTTCATGTGAGAGGAGGTCCAGGAGGTCCAGGAGGTCCAGGAGGTCCAGGACGTCAGTGAAGACAAAGAACAGTAATGTAAATCAGAGCTACTGTGACTGACCATGTTCTTGTCCATGGTATGAGCATGAGGCAGGCCGGACACAGTGTACAACCAAACATCAGTAGATTCACGGTGTCCACCATAATCCAGACATTTAGAGAAGAGAACAGTAATTACCTTTTTTGATATTGTAGTAAATGTTGACAGCACTTACTGTATGACTATACTATATACTGTACCACAGTACTGTAAGTAAATATGTTTCAGTACATCACTGTGCCAATGTACTGTAGTATTGTAATGGAGGGTTAGGCTAACTGTTTGTAGGCCTAGTATCCGATGTATGTTTTTGTACTTTAATTTTACATAAGCTTACTGTAAACAAGTGCTAAAAGCATAGGATTTGGGTGTTTGTTTTTTTTACTTTTTGTTGACTGTGTGGTAAATGCACAGGTTTTTTGTTTAGCAACATGTATATAGCCTACAGGGCTTCATGTCCTGATCATTGTGTTTTCTATTTTTCTATGTAGTGATAGTGACTGCTCAGTAGTGTTTTTAGTTTTGATTGACTCAGGGGACAATTTGACAACAGTTCAGTTTTAGCACAGATTGAACTATTTTGAGGTGAAAGTTTGGTTTTGCAGAAGGAGTCTGAGGTTTTGTGAATGTAGCTTGAAAATTGGGTTTTGTGTTCACAGTTTGGAGAAAAGGAGAGAAACTTTGCAGAAATGTCTCCTCCAGACTGGACTAGTGCAACACACTGCTCATCAGGATCAACAACAAAAACATACAAAGCTGCAGTACATCCAGATCAGTGCTGCCAGGATCCTGATGGGAGGGTGGAAACATGAACGCATCCACATCACCCTCATCCTCCACTCACTACACTGGCTTCCCATCACTGGATTGATTACAAGGTCTCTCTCCTCACCCACCACAGAACTGCACCCCTGTACCTACCAGTGCATCCTCACCCCACACACCACGGCACGATCCCTTCACTCCAACACCTACCACCTGCTTCCTCCCAGGACTAAGACCTGCACAACGGGGGATCAGGTCTTCAGCTCTGCTGCTCCACAGACTGTTGAAGGTTTTAAAAAGAGGCTAAAAGAAAAGAGGAATAAATTCAGTAGCGGCTTATAGACAGGTGCGCTCAATAGTCCGGGAAATACGGTAGTTGTTTGAAATATGGTGAAAAATCAAAATGAACACATTTAAAAATAAATTGTATCCAGTGAAACTGAGCTTTGGATTTCAGTTGAAGCAAGTTGAGTGAGTCAAACATGAAGCAGTGGTGTGTTGTATGTGGACACTCAGATCATATCTACAAAGGGACTTGTACAAAGGGTTTAAGGATTTTCTCTGAAGTGTTTTAAGAAACAATATCAACATAATCTAAGATGGGAAAATAAGTTGTGAAATGATCCTTTTTCTTTCATCAAATGAGAAGCAGTCAATGGAGCGATACAACACACTCAGACAACTTCATTGTGTAATTGTAGCAGGAATACTGATGAGCAGGTAATTGGACCTTCTAAACACAAGTGTCTTTAAACTACGATCACTTGAGCACACACTTGACACGTTCACTGGCCTCAGGTGATCTCCACTTCACTAGATGTGAGACTATACTTGCACCTGGCGGGGCCTCTGTAAGAGGGTGAGTATTCATACACTCACTTATTTTACATCATATGTTTTTAATTAATCACTTTGTTGAGACGTGTTTTTACTTTGACATTATTTTTTTTGTAGATTTGTGTGTATGGAGCCAAATTATATTGACAATGACTGAATTTATAAAAGGAATGAAAAGGCACAACATCCAAGAGGGGTGAATGCTTTCTGTAGCTTGCCCCCCTGCGAATGACGGTTGACATTTACTGATGTATTTGAATTTAATGGCGGTAAACGTAAAGACCGTAAAGACCGTAAAGACCGTAAAGACTGTACACACCTAAAAACAACTAAGACACCATAAGAGCTTGTGACTCCATCAAGGGGGGCCGTTAGGCACAAAAACAAAACTCTTCGCTCTGTGGGATCCTTTCCTTGTCCTGTTCGTCGCTATGGTAACCCATGCTGATAAATTAAAACAGGAAGAAGTCTCTCCAAAATAAAAGCATCACAAATAAAAAACTATAGCTGCTTAAATAGAAGGTAATCAGCACCAAAATAAAATAACTGTTGTTTTTAGTGAACAAACAAACATACTTAGTTTTATTTACACTTTCCCTATACTCACTGTACATATATTGAGTTTTGGTGCAGGGAAAGGATTGAAATGTAGGACTCATGAGGGCAGGCAGTAACTAAAAACTTTTAAAACTTCAACTCTGTAGACGGGGAAACAAAAAAACACACAACTCCAGAGGTATGGGTACATACGTTAGGACAGGCTACAACACAAGACGCCATGAGAGACACAGGTAGAGAAGAGGATGAAGAAACACATGAAAACTGAAAGAGGGACTGACAAGAGGAAATACACAGACACACAAAAGACTAATGACACACAGATGAAACGAATGAGGGCAGATAATCAGGAAACCAGAAGTAAAACTAAAGACACACAAAGGAAGTGCTCTTACAAAATAAAACTGAAGTAACGAAGAACACAGAAGAGGGGAGAGACAGTGAACGACTGTAAAACTGACAGATATAAAGTCAAATAACACAGAGACTATAACAGTATGTCATTTTAAATTTCCTAAAATCCTACATGTCAGTCACCTCAGGCTGGAGGTACAATCCCCAGCCGTGGAGACCAGTGCTCTCATAATTAGGTCATCAAACAAGCTGGCCAGCACAGAAACACAATAAGTGGTTTAAAATAAGACAACCGCCGCTGAGGTTACCATGGCAGCGACATGGAGGCAGCAATAACACAGAGAAACAAATAACGAGGCGGGAGAGACAGCCAACCTGCAAATCAAAAACACATCATTGAAGCGGGACAAAATATCAGAGGGTAGGGTTTATTTGGCTGTGCAGTGACACATTATTGACCTGATGATGAGTTTTCACATGTGAGGATCTCAGCCTGAAGCCTGAAGAGTTCAAACACAGTGTCAGTGTGGCAGTGGGAGAGACACAGAGCCTGGATCTGGATGGTTTCCAGTTCAATTCCCACTGAGTAAAATTGGTTGAATTACGTGACCGTCGTGATTTTCTGTCCTCGGTCAGCAACTGACCCCCTGCAGCAGAGGTCCACAGCACTGCTGAGTCAGGCTGTGGTTGTTGTTGGGCAGCTCCCAAGTGTCTGTGTTTACAGTGTGTTAACATGAAGCAGCAGAAACAATCTTCTAGTCCTCACTGGATTAATTCTGACGAGAGGAGGATTAATCCTCAGTGTTTCTCAGAGGGAGACTGTGACCAACAGGTGACGGCTGCTTCCTGCAGGTGTTTCTGCAGCAGCGTGTGTGTGGCTGTACGAGACCTGACACACACACTTGTTGAAGCCAATAATGTAATAACAGCCATTACGTAATAACAGCCACTACATAATAAATTTGCCCTGTTTGAAATGTAATAACTGGCCAATAATGTAATAAAAGTCCTGAACCAATAACATAATAACTGTTGGCCAATAACATAATGATTTATTACATTATTGGCTCAGTTATTACATTTGCAAAGTTTTTTTTCTTTCGACTTTTGTTACGTTATTAGCCAGTTATTACATTATTGGCTTATTACATTTCAAAAAGGGCAAATTTCTTATGTTATCAGCTGTTATTACAATATTGGCTTCAACGATGCTGCACACAATCACTCATCCTGGACGTGGACGATCAGTGCCACTGTGTTGATGCTGTCTTCTCAGGCTGATGATTGTGGGGACAGAGCAGCTCATTCCTCTGTCCACATCACACATCACATCATGATGTTGATTCATGGATAATCTTGGCATTGTGTCGTTCTTGAGGTCTGGTTATTATTCACTTTTGGGGACTTTTCACAGACCGTATCGGCCCTTGGATTATAAGTGGAGGACTGACACTGACCACAGATCACCATATCAATTTTCAGCCATTTTCAACACATGGCAGCACACTGAGGAGGTCAAATATTGTCACAATTTAGTGGTCATCAGCAAACCTTGAGCTGTTACAGTTAACTCAGCCAGAAATCATTGCTCAGATAAATATTTATAAAAAGCAACAACAAAAAAAAGTGTCAAATTTTCATTGATGCCGAGTAATATATCACTGCTTTAAATGTGTTTATTAATATAAATTATGTTTTTAGACTATTTTGTGTTTTGTTATAAATACTTCGCCTGTCAATCAAAATACAAGTAAAATCCCTCCTTAAAATGGCCACAATTTCAGACACTTTTCCATTTGACTAGATGAGAAAATTAAACACAACATTTACAAAGTATCTGCTACATCCAGACACATACAGACAGGCATTAAACAAGCCTCTCTGACCTGACTGGAGGTCACATGAACTGTTAGATTGGGTTTAAATAACATTATGTCCTGAGCATCCTGTGCTGCATCTGTATAACCAAGCAGAATTACAGAAACAGACCTGATTAAACACTAACACACACAGAATATAGTGTACTTACACAGTTATTATTGTACTCTACATTCACATCTGGACTTTATCCACATGGGATTAAAACATATGAAGTCGTGGCTGTTCACAGTTGACTTGTCACAGCATTTCTTTAAGTTTTAAGCTGTTTTTTCAGTGTTTGTAACTTTGGGTTGAGTTGTATATGAAAGCACTTAGCTTTCAGCAGGTCTTGAAGGCTGTCGATCACAGTTTCTCCCTCGATGATCTTCAAGGAGGATGGACTGAAATACAGGGAAGATGAGGGTGCAGCACCTTCAGGCTAAACCACGAGGGTCCCACTTGCCAGTGTGGTGAAGCAAGGCATCTTTATCAGAGTCCTTAACAAACAGTATCAACATACAGGTGCAATCATTCACTTCTCAATAAATAAAAATCAATACTAACTCCTAATGGCAGTCAGTGAAGTTGGAAAGAGGTGTTGCTCATGGTGCTGACTGATAAAGGGAAGGACATCACTATATGAATATGTGTGATTAACACCTCACAAATCATATAAAATGCTGTGAATGAGAAAGATCATGAAGGTCAGAGCATGATATCTCCATGTGGCTGAACCAGTGAATCATCAAACAGCAACAAGCTGGATGTATATTAGAAGATGTCAGGCTCATTTTCTTCATGTTTTTGTTGTAAGTAATACTGTGCTCATGTGGTTTATCACAGTCAGAAACAACATGTTTTATGTGACAATAGTGGGAGCAGTGAGGTGTCTCCCTGTGGTGGTGGTGGTGTGTGGTTTTTTGGCTGCGCTGCAGGTGGAGGATGGAGCAGAGTGATTCAGGGAGTGGTGCCAGGTGGGTTGATCACTGCTGCTCATACGCTGGCATCAACCACACCTGTGACTTCGATCGTAGTGTGCTGAGGAGGAAGAGGACTGTGAGTCCACACTGCAAAGCTGTTGGACTGAAAGTGGACTCCATGCGTCCAACCACAGCCGATAGGAGGACGAGCCCAGAAGAGGAGAGACAGTGGACATATTGTAAACAGTGAAAATAAACTGGATGTGTGTGTCCAGTGTCAGTCCGTGCTGAGGAGGACCCACAGTGGGGTCGACACTACGCTGCCTTTCTTCCTGTCTCTGCTGAGCTGCACAACAGCATTCAGCAGCAAGTAAACAATACAGTGGTGGTCGATGTTAAATCCAGTACAGTCTAGTAATGAGACAGTGTTTATACAAAACACACAATAATAATTAATCACTACCAAACACTTTATATTCAAACTAAATCCAGGTTTACAGTGTGGGTGTCTAATGAATGCTGCAGAGCACTGTGGCACAGACAGAGTTGTACTTTAGTGCATTAATGTGAACATGAACAGAGGATGAACACCACACTATTCTTGTTGCTATTACACAAACATATTGATACAAACAATGCAGTCACATTAACACTGTGTCTTCTGCCACCTGTAGATTATAGTGACCCTCACTGTTAATGTGAGTTTTTCCTCTGCACTGTCGCCTGTCAGTGGGTGTTGTTCTGTAACACTGACAACCCTGTAGAGTCTTGTCAGGTCAATATAAAGTGCCCCCAGATGACACTGTTTCACTAAAAATGTTGGGTTGTTTGTACCCAACATTTTGTTTCGTTTTACAATGTGTTTTGTTGATTTTTCCCAATATTAAAATTGCTGCAAGGTGAAGTATAAACTAGCATGGTGAGGCTTAGGGAGGACAAACAAAGACAAAAGTGAGGTGGAAAAATAGTTACCATATTTTCCGCACTATAAGGTGCATCGGATTATAAGGTGCACCTTCAATGAATGGTCTATTTTCAAACTGTTTTCATATATAAGGAGCACCGCATTATAAGGTGCACAGAATAGAAACTACTGTAGTGTCTGGGGTTGTGTTATCATCCATCTAGATGAAGTCAACAAAACAGTCAGATAAGTCAGTCAGTCAAACTTTATTCATAGAAAACAAACCAACGTTCTGACAACTCCGTTCACTCCAAAACAAGCTAGTACATTCACAATACAGTAGCGTACGTACCAGTAGCTCTTACCGGTATTTGCTCCACCTTCATTGAAAACAATGTATTTCCAACTCCATTTGTCACAGTTCAAAGCTACATGAACAGCTGTTTGATTTTTTTCTCCGAGGTAACGTCAGTGATGTAGTTTTATCTTTTACCAACAGCAAGGTACAACAGGTAGTGTAAGTTTTTATCACCTAGTTAGTGCATCACAAACGTGGAGGGAACTTTTCCCTGATTCAGTAAACACGTAAAAGAAACAGTCTGATACCGCTACGGTAAATCAAACCTTAGTGCAATCACAATATACTCCCCCTGACTACAGTAGCCATGATTAACCAATATTGATCCATATATAAGGTGCATCAGATTA
>OOFC01019408.1:0-11833 GCA_900323345.1 Pseudochromis fuscus
TATCACAAATGGAAACACCAAAGTCAGATGAAATGAAAGAACAGAAGTAATTAGCACACAAATGCAATCACTTCACAGTTTACAAAAGTGCTTATAAAAGTGTACCGTATTTTCCGCACTATAAGGCGCACCTTCAATGAATGGTCTATTTTAAAACTGTTTTCATATATAAGGTGCACCGCATTATAAGGCGCATAGAATAGAAACTACTGTAGTGTCTGGGGTTGTGTTATCCATCCATCTAGATGAAGCTGCACTAAAGGGAATGTCAACAAAACAGTCAGATAAGTCAGTCAGTCAAACTTTATTAATAGAAAACAAACCAACGTTCTGACAACTCCGTTCACTCCCAAAACAAGCTAGTACATTCATAATACGGTACCGTACGTACCGGTAGCTCTTACCGGTATTTGCGCCGCCATAGTTGAAAACAATGTATTTCCAACTCCATTTGTCACAGTTCAAAGCTACATGAACAGCTGTTTTATTTTTTTCTCCGAGGTAACGTCAGCTTCAGTATTATCTTTTACCAACAGCAAGGTACAACAGGTAGTGCAACTTTTTATCACGTAGTTAGTGCATCACAAACGTGGAGGGAACTTTTTCCTGATTCAGTAAACACCTAAAGAAACAGTCTGATACCGCTACGATAAATCAAACGTTAGTGCAATCACAATATACGCCCCCTGACTACGGTAGCCATAATTAACCAATATTGATCCATATCTAAGGCGCATCGGATTATAAGGTGCACTGTCGGTTTTTGAGAAAATTAAAGGCTTTTAGGTGCGACTTATAGCGTGGAAAATACGGTAAAAAAATTAACCTAAGTAAAAGAATTAGGTTTTAATGAATGAATGTATCAATCTGCTCAGTTTCAATACTTTTTACTGAATCTCCTTTTTTTAAAATGCAATTTCCACCCTTGAAAAATGAAAAAAAAAAGGTACATGCATAGATTTTGTGTTGACTCACTGTTAACACAAGTGACACGATGAATATATATGATGAAGAAAGAGATCTCAGGGACACGGCTAGAAAGCGCCGCTCTCCATTTTCACAAATCTGTTTGTGGGAAAAGGGGATAATGATTGGTCTGAAGGCTGCAGCAGAAGATATTTATCATGCAGATAAGCTTCATCAATGGGCTGAAATGTGGCGTGAAGTAGCTCATCAGATGAACCTGTTTGAGCTCTCCCTGGGCGGTCACTCTCCTCTCACTGAACTCCACAGTCAGAGCCAATTGAGTGTGTGCATCCCATGCAACTTCAGCTTCGCAGGGCCTAATGCGATATGATTTGCATACTCAGTTGTTCAAGTCTTTTTTTTTTTTTTTCCTTCCAACGAAGTCTAAAAATAAAAACCTCCACCTTCTATCGTGAAATTAAAGAACCCGCTCGGAGTCCATTTATATTCGTTCTCTGCTCTCATTGAGACTTTCAATGGCACAGAAGGTTGTAGAGGAATCCGGGTTGACATTTGAATACACAGCCTGCTTCTCAATTCTCTTCTGTAGCCTCTTTTCTAGGGCATTTCACCAGACTTTATATTGAGCTCATGCACCTCTAACACAGCACCTGATCGATATGTTATTGCAGCACTGTCAGGGACATATCTGCCATTTAGATTCCAGCCGGGCAGCGTGACATTCTTCCCTCTTTGCCACAGGAGGGGGTTGGTGTCTGCTTGGTGATTTTTTTTTTCTCCTATTTTTTTTTTTTTTTTTGCAAAATTGGAAATCTCTAGAGGTGGTGTATTAATAAAAGGCAAAGCATCATTCTCTTAAAGGTTATCACCAGGATCGCTCGGACAAAGATTTGCTGCAGAGGCACAAAAAAAGTGGCGGCGTCGGTGGCGTCGGGCATGTCTGCTCTCTGCGGGAATAAGAGAGTGAACGCAGCATTAAAAATCCTTTAATTTGTTAATTGCGGCAAACGATTTCCCAAGCCAATTATCCAAATGCCACAGTGAAACATTGCAAGACTTTGCTGAAAGTGCTTGGTATCATGCCTCATGCATTGGTAATAGCAAAATAGAGGAGTGCAAATTAACTTTTTTTCCCCTCTCTGCTCTCAGAGTTTTTAAATTGTTCAAGCTGCCGTTCCCATTTATCTTTTATGCCCACTGAGCTCCTATTGTGTGAAAAATAGTCTTCAGCAACCCAAGATTTGTGCGTATGAACAGGAAGGCAAACATAAAGGCATGCTGTGAGAAGTTACACACTAGTGTTGCTGTTGTTCACAATAATAGCAAATTCTATACGTTTATTACTTTTTACTACATTTAGTTTTTTGGATATATAATTTGCTCCTGTGCAGATTATTGTAATATTGCTCCATTTTCTTCTGGAAAAGACCTGTCTTATCCATGTGTTAGTAACAGATCTCAACTATTAAACTGAGCAAGATCAGAGGATACAATCCTGTCTTGAAAAAAAAAATCAAAAATCTCTTAATGCTTATTTTGGGCAGACGTTTTAACAAAGACAGTGGTGAAGGAGAACCAGGAGGGGGCAGCAAAACACCACCAGAGGAGGAAGAAGAAGGAAGTGGTAGGCACAAAGGCACAAACAGAAAATGGTGAAATGTTTCAGATCTTCAGGAAAAATGATTTACTTTGTCATATTTTAGTTGATTTTTTTCTACACAAAGATGTAGGATGTCTACAGTCTGAGACAATCTCTGCTCTCTGAGTGATTTCTGGTCTCTACACATATTCTTACACTTCACTGCATGTGTTCAGTAATTGACCCAATTAATGAGGTAAAATTGTTCTGTTTTCTCCTGGAAAAGTCTGGAAAGTTTGTATATTTGTAGCATTGTTTGATCTCTTTTTTATAGTCTACTTCCTAAAATACAGAAAAATAGTTTCCAAAATGCTGAAGCTGTGCAAATTTGAGTCTCTCTTTATTCTGTCATTAGAAATTCTCTGAACAACTTCCCTCTCATTGTACCTGTGGTGTCAAGAGCTCCCGCAGTCATATTAGCTTGTCAAGGCAAGTCTTTTGATCTATTTCCTGGTTTTAAAATAAACAATTCTGAGACAGTTTCAGGTTGTGAGAGGGAAAATGCTTCTAAATCAGCAATAAGAAGATCTGCAGCGGTGCTGCGTGCAGGCAGCTTTGCTCGGTGAGATTGACAGCGCTTAGATTGAGGAAAACATGTCTCATTTTTGATTGGCATCATGACAAAACATTTAAAGGCTTTTTTTTCCCTCCTCACCTGCTTCTTCCTCCAAAAGCTGTTTCTATACACTGTGTGGGTTCCCTCCCCCTCTGCTGTGGGTCAAACTAATTCTGCATTTGTTATATTTGAGGAAATTGCTGGCAGATTGGAGGTAAAATGCTTGTAGCAGGAGATGTGATCCTAAGGGCCGAGGGCAGCGTGTGAATACAAAGGAGATCGCCGTGTGGTGTTGCCTCAAATTTGAGGTTTTAGTGTTTGTCCCATTAATCCCTGACGCCGATAACCTCTGATCTGAGCCAACTCAAGCCACCTTATCGAGGGCTTTGTAGATATTAATCTCCACAATGTCTGTCGGTGTTGTTGCCACATTTAAGAGAGCAACAGGATATGTTAAAGTAGCCCCTTAGCAAAGGCACAAAGTGGGAAAAAAACCCTTTTACTATCTTTTTTTTGATGGGTTCTTTATGTTTGTTGGACATTTTTATGATAGCACATAAAGCCTGCTTTAAGCATCTCCTTCAGTGGGATAGCAACTTTTTATGATGCAATATGTTATACACAGGGTTTATTAAAATATTCAAATTTTAAGGAGAGACAGTTCAACATGTTGGGGTTTATTTGCCTTCTTTGCCAGAAAGTGAGACAAGAAGGTTGATGGCGCTTAGGATCATGCTTTGTTTATCTTAGCTTAGCATTAAAACTGAGACCAACTGTATTGTGTGGTAACAGAACTACTAATTTTGAAATAATTATGATCTTATTGAAGATTTATAACATTTGGCAACAGTCTGAAATGCATGATACCATCTAAACGCAATGTTAATCAGTTGTATTAAGTTATTTATTGAGTATTAAGGTAACAAAAGGTCATTGTCTCTCCTCTGTCAACATGAAGCTCAGAACATGGTAAACATACAATAAGTGAAACTGGTGTTTTGGCCCAGCTACAGATTTTCCCTCTTTCTTTTTGTTTGGTGTAACACATTACATGAAACTGGGTTACTTTGGTTTGATAACAGCCATTATTTATGGTGATTGATTACTAAATATTCATCGTAAAACAGACTCTACTATGGAGCATCTCCTGAGTATCTTCTTTACAGTATTATACCCAGTTCTACAAGTGAGATGACACAACAGTATGGCAGCTTGTTTACAACTCGGATCAGTTTTAACAACCACAACAACAGTTTAGGTAGAGATGCCTCAAGTGCTGGGTAGATGGATATAGTAAGTGTTGCCAGACACAGTTAATGAGCACAGGATTTGGTTTCCAGTAGCGGCACCATGGTACTAAAGCTGACAACCTCACTGTAACAACAAAACTTTGGGAAGCTGCACACGGCTGCTGTTCACCCAATAACAATTCCCAACACGTACCTCCTCGAAAATACCTGTTAAATTTCACAGATATGAACAGATTTTCCAAATGATGTTGCTTTTTCACACCTAACAAATAAACCCGCAGTTCTTTTCAGTGATAATACTTTATTTTTATTTTTGCTGTGTTCTTTTCGTTTCTTTGAGATTCTGGTCCATGTTAACATGATTGCATCACGTATTTTATTCTTGCTGCATTTGTAATGTTTTCCAACAGGAACTCCATTAGATTGAGATCTGATAACTGGGGAGACATTTAAAGTCCATTTGTCATGTTCATGAAACCAGTTTAAGGTGCCTTTTGCTTTACGACACAATGCACTGTAATGCTGAAAGCAGCAATTAGAAGAAGGTAAATTGTGGCCATTAAGGGATGCAGCAGTACTCAGACAGGCTGGTCCACTTAAACGATGATTGATTGGTATTGAGAGGCCTAAAACAAAAACATATGGTAATGGTGTGGAATAAAAATTGAGACCGCTTCTCAGTACAAGGCGTTTCAGTACACCATCACCCTCTACCACCTAAATAATAAAACTAAAGTACCATATTTATTAATATAAAAATTGCAGCCAATTAAAATTGTGGTTGCTAGTAATGGTCAGGGCTGTAGTCGATAAAAACACACAAAGATTGGACCCCAAATATAGGCAGGGGGAAAAGCAAAGGTGGATAAATTGAACACATAGCATGCCTGCAAAGGTTTCACAATAAAAGCCCAGTTAAGAAACAAACGTTTTCTGTCCACTGAAATGCTAAAGGGCTTTTAATTTGAAATCGTTACTGGCAGTATTGAGTTCATATTTACAGCATAATGCAGCAACTTTAAGGTTTTGATGCTTCCTACTAAACACAACAAAACAAACATATCAAATAGAAGAAGTTAGAAATAAAGTCCCGCCTCTAATATAAGCCTACCACAAATAGAGGCCTTCTGCAGTTCAGAGCCCCAGATACTATTTGAATTACCTCTGACATTTTTGACAAAAACTGAAAAAAAAGCTCCATATATCACCGTCTCACTTCAAGCTGGAAGATAAATCAGACAGTTGAAAAAGTACATGTACCTAATTAGATTATAACAACGTTGGCTTTCTGTTAGAAAACAGTAGAAACTTGGAGCTCTGAGGGTGAGGAGTATTTGAAATGCTACATGCAGCTCGTCTCCCTCTCCCTTCCTCTCTTTGCTCTCTGCTTCTGTCTCCCATTTTCTTTCTTCTCCACCATCTGTAATGAGCTAAGCAGTGGAGTGTAAGCAGCTTCTTAGATAATGAGGCACAACTCCCGGGGGAGTCAAGCTGGGCCCACAACTTTAATATACCATTGCTTCATCCTGAAAATGAAAGCAATCAGGATGGAGAGACAGAGGAGACTGATGCAGGCAACTCAAGTGTCAAGAGGAGACTCCCCATCTCTGCTCGAATCTGTAGCTGCCATCCACAAACACATGATTTAGGAAAACGACTTGATGGTGCAAATACTTATTGGAATTGCCCAAGTGAGGGATACAAATGCTTCTGTCTGTTTTAAAACAAAACTGTTCCAACAGCCCCCTCTAAACCACAGAGCATACATTTTTCATTACAAGCCACACCAAGTAATGATGGTTTGTGCATCTACCACTTTACAAATGGCACTAAATGCATTTTGAAAAGTCCCCAGCTGTAATGCATTGTAGATATATAAATGCTATAGGTTATTTTATGGTTGCAGATATCAGCTTAGCTTTCTACTTCAGCTCCGGGAGCCGAGACCTCTCTAGCTTTTCTTGGAGGATATCTCCATAATAGCCTCATTATTCAACGGCGAGCCCACGAACACTCAGGCTGAAGTAATGAGCCCCTCACTAGTTGCTGAGTATCACCTTTTTTGCAAGAGGTTGCATGGAGAATGCATCCTGATTAGAAGTGCTGTTAAGCTATTTTGCACAAGAATTGCAGAAAAAGTCATTTTTATTTTTATTTCATTTTCATTAAAACCAGGAACAGGCCACTCAGGCATAATAGATGAAAAAAGATACAAGTTTAAGGTCACTGAATGCCTGTATGTGTGTAATAGTTCAGTATAAAAAAATATATTTCCAACAGAGTTTGGGATCGTGATGTCACTTCGCAAAGCATTTTGGGATTTACGGTCCACTCATCAGCAGCCACATTCATTCCTATAGATTTTTACACTTTTTAGCTCGTAAACTTTCCGGATATTTCGTTATATTTTATCAACACTGGGACGCAGATGTTGCGTGGTGGGATGTGACACTAAGTCTCATCACTGGTCACGGAAAAGTCATGTTTTTAGCCCGGTGTTCAGATCAGGGCTAAAACACTTGTCTGTCCCTCTGTTTTGGTTGTGTAACAGTCATACGAGCAATCGCAATGTTGGCATGTGCAGGGCTGTGGTAGGAAACTATATAAGAAATTATATAAATATGTATGTTCCCAAACAGACAATGGTTCCCTTGCGCTGTAACAGATTTGTAATTTTCAGAAACAGCTACAGGCTTGGATGCAACAGCAATCGCTCAAATTTTAGGCATCTGTTCCATCTATTTAAATGATGCTCCACTTTTTTATTGGTGTCCTGTAAAATGTGTGTTATAATATTAATATTACGTGTGTCAAATATACGTTTTTGGCTTACATTCGGCTGTTTACCATTGTAGACCACAAACATGGCGGACGCATCCTATAATCCATGACGTGTGTTCCCAAAGTCTATACACTATCCTGATTTTAATGGTGATACTTTCTAATAAACTAGCTTTATTCTGTGGGCTGTAACTAAATGCTTTGTTTGCTGTCACTACATAGTTTGTTAATTCTTTATGACTTAATTGTAAAAAAAAATAAAATATAAATAGTTGATATCTTTTTAAAAATATATTTTTTACAGGAAAAGTTCAGTATTTTAGGAAAAAAAGTCATATATTTCCCTGTTAAGTGTTACACAAGTAAACTGATATTTATATGGTAACTATTCCATTGACTTAATAACCGTTAGATTGGCTTAAAAACTGGAAAATGGGAAGGAGCTCTTGTTATTATTGTGCATTTTGTCCATTACCATATTTCTGCAAAACGTTTGCTGTTGTGCTTCTGTTTTTGTACAAATTGAATAAATTAATGACATTTTTAATGAATGAGCTTCAGAGGTTATTTTCATGCATTTGAACAACAGACAGGCTTTCATTTTTGAGATTGAGTTTTCATGCTAAGCTAAGCTAACTATATAATAGTATCACTATTTTCAAGTAATTCTCACCAACACAGCGTATAAGTGTGTAATAAATGCAATACTGAGCTATCATACAATACTTGGATAGATATTTTCCAATCTTTCGATATATAGAAACTTATATATTACCTATATTATATTATTCCCTATATATTACCACATACACAATACATGATACACAGTGGAACCAATTCCTTTATATTGTTTTAGTCTGTAACGTTAATATTAAGTCATTATTAACGTTAAGTTACTCTATATACAATGACCAACTACTGCAAAAAATGTTGGGTGCCACTTTTTCAGTGTTCATTTAAATATTCATCATAAGCTTTTAAGCTCATTTTTAATCCTGCACCAGCACAACTTGCTTTAAGGTTTAAGTTGGTCTTTAATTAATCACAAAAACCTCTTTAATGGACCTTTAAATACTTGGTAAAGAGCTGTAGAGCATCTGGATCCAAATCTTTTATTAATAACTTATTAGCATTTCCAACAGCAGACGTAATAGAAAATGAGAAAGCCCATGATCCTTGATTAATTACTGTCTAACCTTTGAATTAATAATATTTTATCGTTTCTTTCATAAACAAACCAATGACTTTTTACTACCTTGATACTGGTAGTATATAGCTTTTATTATTAAATTGTAAAACACAGTTTTAAAGGAGTTTAGTAACTTCAATATTGAGTTTTTATTTGGTTTAGTGGTATTCAGACTTAGTTAATATTCACTTTCTAAAGTTTAACTCTTAAACTGTGAACATCACCAGACTGGAGGAAATAAAAGTGTGGTTGTTTACTTCAACAAATTTAGAAGAGCCATTATCAGTCACTTTGCAGACTCTGAATCTGAATCCACTGCATCTGGGCTATGACCGAGATGGCACCATCCCGCCTGCTAATGCGATGCACAGCTATAACGGCATCACAGTTTAATTAATGATCATGGTTCTGTCTTTCGGCTTTGTTTAATCCTCAAGAGAATGTCACGCTGCTACACTTCCCACATGACAGGCAATGCTCAAGTCGTCTCACATTACACCCCCCCCCCCTTTGTATGACTTAAAGTGTCAGTAATTTACATAATCTGCCCTCATGTAAGCATCCATTAGCACTCCTCCCTCTGTGTGTGTCGTTGTGAAGGCCTGGCTCTGCCTGTCTCGGAGCTGTGCTGGTGTTAAAAACCCGGAGTCCCAGCGTGCCACCTGTGTCCCAATGTAAGGGTAACATGACGGATAGCGCCGCTGTCAGGCCCCGGGGCCCTCCCTATCCGTGATAGATACCCTAACACAGACTCCCGCTTGTTGTGCCTGGGGTTACCACCACAAACCTGGGGGGATCCTAATTAGCCTGTGGTCGGTACACGCGCCGACATGATGTGTTTACAAATGCAAGGAGCGCAGCGTCCCACCGGCTTTCAAGTACAGATCATATACTGCTATTATATACAGCATTGTCTCCATACTGTGCAGTACATACTAATAAATATTTGCTGCTCATGTCATTGTGTCCCCTGCAAGGAGGTTATGCTGTTGCCTGCACACAGAGAAAACTGGGTGTTTGTTTCTCTTCTAGCAACATTATGGAAAAACTGCTGAGGAGGTGTGAAGGATATTACTCAGGAAACAAAGTGGGAATCAGAGGAGGGCAGAAAAACATAATCATTGATTCTGAGCAGAAGAAGAAGAAGAAGAAGAAGAAGAAGAAGAAGAAGAAGGTACAAACAGAAACCAGTGAACTGTTTCAGCTCTCGCATCTTAATAGATTCAATTGAAAATCTACACACACATGCAGGATGATGATGTGTCAATGTAGAGATCACACATGGGTTGCGCCTTGTCGGAGGTTTGAGTTCTCTGAGGGTTTTTCTACTTGTGATAATAGTGAATGATATGAATCTAAAACCTTTTAGTACACAGTAAATGAACACACTTACACAAACACATTTTTTTAATCACGTAATTGTTACATTTTACTAAATTAGCACCATTACAAGTGCAATGGTCCATGGATATTCATATAATTATCACTGTGGGACTTTCATATTAGTGTAAGTCACACTGAATCCTAAATAAAGAGAGAGCTTTAGGAGGATAAAGAAAAGGAAAAGTATGGAAGCTAGTAAAGTGCAATCGTGTGATCATTTCTATGTAAAACAAGATAGAAATTCTCACTCAATCCAGGAAAACAATCACATTTGCAGTGAAGTTTCCTCACCCTGTTGTTTTTGTTAATGCCGAATGACACCACTGTGGCTGCTGAAATCATGATGACCAGTCTCGCATGCAAATTCATTTTTTAAATATGAGCACTTTTTAGGCTTTGGTGCTCAAAAAGCATCTAAAACTTGGCATGCATGTCAGGTTTCCATCCATTTTTTATCATTTCATTTAATATTTTTTTTACATTTTGGCATTTTTCTCATTTATTCACACGTTACTCACACTTGCCCTTCCTCCTTCCACACTTCTGCCACTCCCACTTTCTCCACCTGATCACAGCTTATCAGCCTCTCCTCTACATATATACTCTCTATCTTTTATCTTTTATCAACTTCACTCATGAAATACTAGGCCAATAAGTTTTCTACACAAATCATTCTGACGTCATTAGTTAAAGTCACTCCTCCTCCCATCAAATACCATATTTTCCGCACTATGTCCACCTAAAAGCCTTTAATTTTCTCAAAAACTGACAGTGCGCCTTATAATCCAATACGCCTTATATATGGATCAATATTGGTTAATTATGGCTACCGTAGTCAGGGGGCGTATATTGTGATTGCACCAACGTTTGATTTACCATAGCGGTATCAGACTGCAGACTGAATAGGTCATTCATTCACCTTATAATCTGATGCGCCTTGTAGTGCAGAAAATACGGTAATTACTTTTTAGGCCGGATCATGCAATACTGTAAGCAAAAAAAAAAATCTTAGCAAATTCTTATCACGTTCAATGTTTTGAAATGCTCGACTTTGCCACATCTTACTGTATTCTGTCGACAATCTACACACACATACAGGATGGTAATGATAAGATACACAATCTGAGACAATTTGGTGGAGATCAGAGTTTATTTGTGGACAGTTCCTAAAAAACAGGCGTGTACATAGATTATGCCTTGAGTGATTATTAATTTTAACACATTCTCAAGCTACATTTGTCTCTACTTTTACTTTAACCCTGTGGTGTCTGCACCATCAAATAATTGCCAGAAAATTCTATATTTTAAAGTGTTTATTGAATCTTCTGACAAAAAAATGAATAAAGGTAGGAATAAAAATCAATGCATCTAGAAATATATAGATAGATATAGATTGACAGAGAGGGAGAGAGACATATATTTTTTCAATTTAATTACATTTTTATAAATTTTTAGATTTTTAATTTTTTTCATTAACTCAAACATATCACAGTGATGATATCTCAAAAACTCATGTATCAAATATGATACATTTGACATTAAAGGGTTAAACTGTTTAGAGAGAGACAGACAATCTAGAATTAGAGAATTAAAGAAGCGGGTGAAAACTCTTTTAAAGCTTTATCACACATCCTGATAAAGATTCAACAAGCTATTATTACACTAGGAAATAATGTATCCTAAAGATCAGTAAATTCTTCATCAGAAATCATATTAACCCATTTATGCCCAAATTTTTTTCAAAGGTTTCATGCATATAATTATGTCAGTTGAGTCACTAACAATCATGTTAGGTGTATTTTTTCCATTTTGTACTTTGCTTCGAAGAAAATAGCATTTTAATGACTGGCAACTATAGAGGGAACATAACTTGTATCAAGGTCTAAATGAGATACAATGGCACAATCTGCCAACAACACAATCTGCCGTTGTATCTGCTCAGTTTGGTTTGAGCAAATTATCTAAAACTGTACATGGATATGAATTACTGGCCCAGACTATAGTTGCCACTTGCACAAATTTGCCCATAAACAAAAAACTATTCATCCCAGGTACAAAATAATTTTTTGGGGTTGTTCATGAGGCTTGTATCATTTAATACATATATA